>ML661343.1:17034833-17220515 GCA_007570785.1 Antilocapra americana | reverse complement strand
TGTACTAGTTTGCATTCCCACCAACAGTGTAAGAGGGTTCCCTTTTCTCCACATCCTCTCCAGCATTTATTGCTTGTAGACTTTTGGATGGCAGCCATTCTGACTGGTGTAAAGTGGTACCTCATTGTGGTTTTGATTTGCATTTCTCTGATAATGAGTGATGTTGAGCATCTTTTCATGTGTTTGTTAGCCATTTTTATATCTTCCTTGGAGAAATGTCTGTTAAGTTCTTTGGCCCACTTTTTAATTGGGTTGTTTATTTTTCTAGAATGGAGCTGCAGGAGTTGTTTGTAAATTTTTGAGATTAATTGTTTGTCTGTTGCTTCATTGGCTATTATTTTCTCCCATTCTGAAGGCTGTCTTTTCACCTTGCTTATAGTTTCCTTTGTTGTGCAGAAGCTTTTAATTTTAATTAGGTCCCATTTGTTTATTCGTGTTTTTATTTCCAATATTCTGGGAGGTGGGTCATGGAGTATCCCGCTTTGGATTATAGCAGAGAGTGTTTTGCCTATGTTATCCTCTAGGAGTTTTATAGTTTCTGGTCTTATGCTTAGATCTTTGATCCATTTTGAGTTTATCTTTGTGTATGGTGTTAGAAAGTGATCTAGTTTCATTCTTTTACAAGTGGCTGTCCAGTTTTCCCAGCACCACTTGTTAAAGAGGTTGTCTTTTCTCCATTGTATATTCTTGCCTCCTTTGTCAAAGATAAGGTGTCCATAGATGCGTGGATTTATCTCTGGGCTTTCTATTCTGTTCCATTGATCTATATTTCTGTCTTTGTGCCAGTACCATACTGTCTTAATGACTGTGGATTTGTAGTATAGCCTAAAGTCAGGTAGGTTGATTCCGCCAGTTCCATTCTTCTTTCTCAAGATTGCTTTGGCTATACGAGGTTTTTTGTATTTCCATACAAATTGAGAAATTATTTGTTCTAATTCTTTGAAGAAGACCTCTGGTAGCTTGATAGGAATTGCATTGAATCTATAGATTGCTTTAGGTAGTATACTCATTTTCACTATATTGATTCTTCCAATCCACGAACACGGCACATTTCTCCATCTGTTTGTGTCCTCCTTGATTTCTTTCATCAGTGTTCTCTAATTTTCTATATACAAGTCTTTTGATTCTTTAGGTAGAAATACTCCTAAGTATTTTATTCTTTTTGTTTTGATGGTGAATGGAATTGTTTCCTTAATTTCTCTTTCTGATTTCTCACTGTTAGTGTATAGGAATGCCAGGGATTTCTGTGTGTTGATTTTATATCCTGAAACTTTGCTATATTCACTGATTAGCTCTAGTAATTTTCTCGTAGAGTCTTTAGGGTTTTCAATATAGAGGATCATGTCATCTGCAAACAGAGAGAGTTTTACTTCTTCTTTTCCAATCTGTATTCCTTTGATTTCTTTATCTGCTCTTATTGCTGTGGCCAAGACTTCCAAAACTATGTTGAATAGAAGTGGTGAGAGTGGGCACCCTTGTCTTGTCCCTGATTTCAGGGGAAATGCTTCCAGCTTTTCACCATTGAGGATAATGTTTGCTGTGGGTTTGTCATATATAGCTTTTATTATGTTGAGGTATGTTCCTTCTATTCCTACTTTTTGGAGGGTTTTTATCATAAATGGATGTTGAATTTTGTCAAAGGCTTTCTCTGCATCTATTGAGATAATCATGTGATTTTTATTTTTCAATTTGTTAATGTGGTGTATTACATTGATCGATTTACGAATATTGAAGAATCCTTGCATCCCTGGGATAAAGCCTACTTGATCATGATGTATGATCTTTTTGATGTGTTGTTGGATTCTATTTGCTAGAATTTTGTTGAGGATTTTTGCGTCTAAGTTCATCAGTGATATTGGCCTGTAGTTTTCTTTTTTTGTGGCATCTTTGCCAGGTTTTGGAATTAGGGTGATGGAGGCCTCATAGAATGAGTTTGGAAGTTTACCTTCGTCTGCAATTTTCTGGAAGAGTTTGAGTAGAATAGGTGTTAGCTCTTCTCTAAATTTTTGGTAGAATTCAGCTGTGAAGCCATCTGGTCCTGGGCTTTTGTTTTTTGGAAGATTTCTGATTACGGTTTCAATTTCCGTGCTTGTGATGGGTCTATTGATATTATCTATCTCTTCCTGGTTTAGTCTTGGAAAGTTGTACTTTTCTAGGAATTTGTCCATTTCATCCAAATTGTCCAGTTTATTTGCATATAGTTGCTGATAATAGTCTCTTATGATCCTTTGTATTTCTGTGTTTTCTGTTGTGATCTCTCCGTTTTCATTTCTAATTCTGTTGATTTGGTTCTTCTCCCTTTGTTTCTTGATGAGTCTGGCTTGGTTTGTCAATTTTATTGATCTTCTCAAAGAACCAGCTTTTGGCTTGGTTGATTTTTCCTATGGTCACTTTTGTTTCCTTTGCATTTATTTCTGCCCTGATCTTTAAGATTTCTTTCCTTGTACTAGACCTGGGCTTCTGCATCTCTTCCCTTTCTAGTTGCTTTAGGTGTAAAGTAAGGTCATTTATTTGATTTTTTTCTTGTTTCCTGAGGTGAGCTTGTATTGCTATGAACTTTCCCCTTAGCATTGCTTTCACAGTGTCCCATAGGTTTTGGGCTGTTGTGTTTTCATTTTCATTCATTTCCATGCATAACTGAATTTCATTTTTAATTTCTTCTGTGATTTGTTGGTTATTCAGCAGTGTGTTGTTGAGCCTCCATATGTTGGAAGTTTTGAAAGGTTTTCTCCTGTAGTTGATATCTAATCTCACTGCATTGTGGTCAGAAAAGATGCTTGGGATGATTTCAATATTTTTGAATTTATCAAGGTTAGATTTATGGCCCAGGATGTGATCTATCCTGGAGAAGGTCCCGTGTGCACTTGAGAAAAAGGTGAAATTCCTTGTTTTGGGGTGGAATGACCTATAGATATCAATTAGGTCTAGTTGGTCTATTGTTTCATTTAAAGTTTGAATTTCCTTGTTACTTTTCTGTCTAGTTGATCTATCCATTGGTGTGAGTGGTGTATTAAAGTCTCCTGCTATTATTGTGTTGTTGTTGATTTCCCCTTTCATATTTGTTAGCATTTGCCTTACATATTGTGGAGCTCCTATGTTAGGTGCATAAATATTTATAATTGTTATTTCTTCTTCCTCGATTGATCCTTTGATCATTATGTAATGTCCATCTTTATCTCTTTTCACTGCCTTTATTTTAAAGTCTACTTTATCTGATATGAGTATTGCCACTCCTGCTTTCTTTTGGTCTTTATTTGCATGGAATATTTTTTTCCAGCCTTTAACTTTCAGTCTATATGTGTCCCTAGGTTTGAGGTGGGTCTCTTGTAGACAACATATATAGGGGTCTTGTTTCTGTATCCAATCGGCCAATCTTTGTATTTTGGTTGGGGCATTCATCCCGTTTACATTTAAGGTAATTATTGATAAGTATGATCCCGCTGCCATTTATTTTATTGTTTTGGGTTCCAGATTATCTATCCCATCGGTGTTTCCTATCTAGGCAAGTTCCTTTAGCATTCATTGGAGGGCTGGTTTGGTGTTGCTGAATTCTCTCAGTTTCTGCTTGTCTGAGAAAATTTTGAATTCTCCTTCAAATTTGAATGAGATCCTTGCTTGGTACAGTAGTCGGGGTTGTAGATTGTTTTCTTCCATGACTTTAAGTATGTTTTGCCATTCCCTTCTGGCCTGAAGCGTTTCTGTTGAGAGATCAGCTGTTATCCTTATGGGATTCCCCTTGTGAGTTATCTTTTGCTTCTCCCTTGCTGCTTTTAATATTTGGTCTTTGTATTTGATATTTGCTAATTTGATTAATATGTGTCTTGGGGTGTCCCGCTTGGGGTTCATTCTATTTGGGACTCTCTGTGTTTCTTGGACCTGAGTGGCTATTTGCTTCCCCAATTTAGGAAAGTTTTCTACAATTATCTCTTCAAGAATTTTCTGATGGTCTTTCTTTTTGTCTTCTTCTTCTGGGACTCCTATGATTCGAATATTGGTGCGTTTAATATTGTCCCAGAGGTCTCTGAGATTGTCCTCATTTCTTTTAATTCTTTTTTCATTTTTCCTTTCTGTTTCATTTATTTCTGCCATTCTGTCTTCTACCTCACTTATTCTGTCTTCTATCTCTGTTATTCTACTGTTGGTTCCCTCCAGGGTGTTTTTGATCTCATTTATTGCATTATTCATTGTATTTTGTCTCTTTTTCATTTCTTCTAAGTCCTTGTTAAAGCTTACCTGCATCTTCTCAATCCTTGCCTGCAGGTTATTGAGCTGCAACTCCAATTTATTTTCCAGGTTTTGGATCATTTTCACTATCATTATTCGGAATTCTTTGTCAGGTAGACTTCCTATCTCTTCGTCTTTTGTTTGGTCTAGGGGGTATTTATCCTGGTCCTTTACCTGCGGGGTATTTCTCTGCCTTTTCATCTTGTTTCTCTTGCTGTGTTGTCCCTTTATTGTGGGGATTCCTCTCTTTGGGAGGGGTTGGATGTGTGGTTTGTCGAAGTTTCCTGGATGGGAAGGCTTGTGTGGTTTTCTGGTGGGTGGGTCTAGGTTTCCTCACTGTTATTGTGGTAGCTAGTGCAGTGAGCATAAATCTTTAGTTTGTCCCGGATCACTCGGCCTGGACGGGGCTTCCGCTGGAGCCCAGCCACGTGCACAGCCAGGACTTTGGGGCCAATCAGGCGCTTGTAAAGGAGAGAGAGCCAATAGTCTGGTAATGGGTTAAAATTCTGGTCCACAAGGTGATTGTATCCATGGTCAAAAAATGAGTGCCGAATCACAACATCAATGCCCTGATTAGCCAGCATTCCCAAAGTGTTCAACCATAAGAATCCTGCAGCATAGGAATCTGATAGATTGTTTGTGCCTCCAGCTGAAGTGGTCACCACACCTTCAAGCCAAATCTTCTTTCCTGGGGTGTATGTATTAACCACTTTCTGAATTTTCCTAATCTGGTCAGAGAGTGTGTCTAACAGGCGAGTTTTCAGGAAGTCCATCACCTTGACCACCCGGCCATCAATGTAGCAATGTTGCCAGGTAACTGCATCCACTGTGCTTCCTGCCACCTTCATGAATCCATCTAGAAGGGCGATGACGTTTTTCCTGGGCTGCCCAATATTAGGGCCATACAAGCTGGCTCTGGAGTAAATCCGGATGGGTTGCAACAGGCTCTTCAGCTGGATGTAATCCTTTCCCAACTGGCTGCCATTTACTGCCCGGCCATGCATGGTCCGATAGTTATTTGGTTCTGTTAATATAAGATTACTATAAGTATTGGAGAACTGCTCCTTTAGAAGAACCAGATGCATCTGAGCTGCCTTCTCCCGTTGGAGCTCCAGCATAACATCAGGGTGCTGGGCAATCTTGCAGCCTTTCTGTTTATCCAAGGCAACATCACTTCGAACAATGTCTGTCTTCTGAATCGCCACTCGCTGCTCTCCGACCTCAGCCCAGGGTCCCCTCAGCCGAGGGTCCTTCAGCCCAGGGTCGGGTGTCGGCTCGGTGCCTTCCTCTGTCCACCGACCCTGGGACTCTTCACCATTGCTGACAGGGAAAAATAAACCACTCGCGGGTTCTTCTTTTTCACTCCCCTACGCCGGCTTTCCCTTTTGTCCTCAGCCCATCTGAGGGCACAGGGTGGGGTCCGAGTCAGGCGTTGGGTGGCCGCTCGGCAACTCCTGCAAGCCTCAGTGGGCTCTTCCTCACTCGCCGGGTTTCTTCCCCTCAGGGGGCTCCAATTAGAGGACCATCATTCTTCCGCAGGCTTCCTCGGTTTCAGTTCCATGTTCTGGGCGCCCCAGAAAGTCAGGTGGAGGCAGAACACGTGTTAAAAAGTCACCGCATGTTCGACGACCTGTGGAAAGTTCCTGCACTTTGAGTGACACGACGCCGGACCGTTGTGGGCTGTTAGGAGGCTCTGCGCTGCTCTCGCTCAGTAATTTTGAAACTTTATATTTTCTTTTTAAATCTCCTGATTGAAGATAACAAATGTTCACTGGAAACAGAAAATTATAGCTGAAAATTATTTTTTTCCAAATTACAAAACTGAATGAGTAGAAAAAAAATGAAAGTAAGCTTTCAAATCATGTTTTATGTACTTTTTAAACCATGTGTACTTCTGAAGTCATTAAAGCTTAAAACTGCACTAAGACTTTTGAGATAGTTTTATAAACTAATGCTATTTTTCTCAGATTTTCTCAGAGTGTGGTCCGTGAATGACAGGCACCAGAATCTTGTGTAGTGCTTGTTAAAATGTGAATTCCTGGGTCCTGCCTCAAATCTCTGGGGTAGGGGCCAGGAATCCACATTTTAAACGCATTCCTTAGGTGATTCCTCATGAACTCATGAACTAATATTTATTTTCAGTGCTATAATCTCTTAACCATTCCACTTTGGGTTTCACTGATATAGTCTTCCTCACCCTGATTATTATCACAATTATTAACACCAGTCAGGCCTTTCACTTTGTCCATGATTTATGGGCATTTTCTAATACTAGTCATCTCCAATAGAAAAACTCAGAATAGCTTATGGGTCCTTTTGTTTCAAAAATCAGCCTTGTGAAGTAAGTCAGACACAGAGGAAGAAATATCCTATGACATCCCTTATATGTGGTATCTTAAAAAGAAATGATATAAATAAACTTACAAAATAGAAAGAGTCTCACAGACTTAGAAAACACACTTAAGGTTGCCGGGGGGTGTGGGGGAGGGATAGTTGGGGAGTTTGGGGAGGTCTTGTACTCACTGCTATTTCCAAAATGGATAACCAACAAGGACCTACTGCAGAGGACATGGAACTCTGCTCAGTGTTATGTGGCAGCCTAGATAGGAGGGGGTTTTGTGGGAGAATGGCTACATGTATAGGTATGTATATGAGTCCCTTCACTCTTCACCTGAAACTACCACAACATTGTTAACCGGCTTACCCCGATACAAAATAAAAGGTTTAAAGGCTAAAAAACCCCCCCAAAACAAAAAATCTCAGACTTAATCCTTGTCTAGAGCCATTACTATTCTACAAAAAAGACAGATTTTGACAACTCACATCACTCAGAATGTATCCAAGCAATCAGTGAAAGCTTCTCTTTGATTTGGCCAGTTGACAGTGTTTATTCTGGCAGTAGTTAGTACATCTGAGTATTAACTAATTAATCTAGCTTGTAATATTCACTGCTGGTTTCATTGAATGAGGTGGGAGTAGGTCAAAGCTGCAGACCATTCACTGTCTCCAAATGCAAACAAAGTAGCATTTGTTTGTAGGTGGAACCAAATGATTATAAATGAATAAGCCAGCGTCTCCTGGGATTGGACAAAAAGGTCCTGTAAACGGAGAATTGTATCAACAAACAGCTGTTGGGAAAATACTATTATGCTGTAATAGCTGCTATTAAAATCCATTAGCAATCTTGATGGCCTGTTTGAATTTGATGCATCATTTGCTCTGAATAGCATTTTTTTCCTAAAGTTTTGTAGTAGAATTTATGCAGATTGATAGGAGAGAGCAGTGACATTCTGGGAGATTAATACCAATTATACACTTTGCCTGCACTGGCTAATCCAGCCCTGAGAATGCTGCAAGTACTACAGTTTAATTATCACTGGGGGAAAAATACACAGCATCCAAACATCCCCAGGGTCTACTCACACTTAGTGTGAAGCATCCGATTTGTTTCCGTGACAAACGTTATACCAATAAGCAGGTCCCCTGTTTCCCACTCTTAACAACCCGGCTTTTCCTCATTCCAGACTCTAGGGAGTTCTCCAGGGAGGACTCGGTGCTCTTGGCACACATGCCTGGCCGAAAACATTATATATCTAATGAGATTTTAAAAAGCGCAGGTGTTGGCAAACAGAAGGCAGCTGTTGGAAGGTGGAGGGCGCGTCTAAAGGTTGGGATGAAACGCAAGGCGTCGGAGCTGCCGGGAGCAGTGGGGAAGTAGCGCCACCTGGCTGGTGAGCGAATCGAAAAGCTTCCAGGAGTTTGACTCATCCATAGAGGAGAGCGGTCAGGCCCTGGTCTGTGCCAGATTCCCAGTTCCCCCTCGTCCCATGGGATCGATCAAGGATATAGTTCGTGCAGATTAGAAGAGACACCAGGGAAAATATCCATTCCATGTTGGGAGAATTAAATCACAACATAATTTTATATCTCAAAAAAGTGCTTCTTTCTGACAAACGCATCAATTTACAAGATCTCTCATCAACCGGAGGATTTTCAGGTTTTCACCCAAAAGGTTCTGTAAAGACCTGCATTTTAATAAGACTCTGGGTGTTTGAATGCATTTTCAAGTTGAAAAAGCAAGATAGGAGAGGATAGAGCAGTTACCTGGATTACCTTTTCTTCAGTGAAGGCACAAAACCTTAGGTAGGTCCCGTGTAACTTTTTCTTTAGGCAAACTCTCATATGACTGTCACTTAGATTATATTTATCAATGTTATGTGTGAGGATAGAAAAACATTGATTTAAAGTACAGATTTACTTGAAATTCTGTATGATCAATGTTTTAAGTACTTTTAATTAGATCTTGTGCACATCTTGAATCAGTTCCTTCCCAAAATTTTGGACTCTGGGACTTCAAGTTTTAGAATCGAATATTTAATTGGTTGGGAATTTTAGTTTTTTTAATGAATGAAAAGTTTTAAATGGCCATTTTAGAAGTCCATCCTTTCTGTTCCTAAAAACTGAGTTCTCTTTTTAAAAAATCCCCTTTACCCTATGGTCCAATAATATCTGCTCAGATTATAAGTGAAACAGCAAGCTGGCAGTTGTGGGATGGGGCTGGAGAAAGTAGGAGTTCATTGTTTTTAAATTACATTTTATATTTAGACTACTATTCAGAGGCACTTCATTGATTATTCTGGCCTAAGGAACATTGAGTGATAAGAAATGGTCCCAACAACTTCAAGCACCAGCGAGCCCTGGAATTTCATGTTAGGTTGAAAGGCTACAGGGAAGTTGGAGGGCAAGGAATCTCCCTAAATCATTAACTTTGTGTTGTCGGCTATTTGATACTTAATATTATTGCACTTTAAATATTTTTGTGGCAGCTATTTTTTATTGAACACTTATAGTCAGCTCTGCTGTTATGCTGGTTTTGGAAATGTGGATTTATTCCAATACAATTCATATATTAGGGAACGGCTTCAGCATAATACAGATTTCATTTTTAATTGTGCATGATTTTGTCCTTGAGAAATACCAGGTGAATGCAGAAAACAGTACCTAACTGAATGGAGCCTAGTAGGAAGAGACAAAACACACGTACATGTTCATGCCACACAGACATCCCTCAAATGTGGACCAGCACCTTCAGCTCACAGCACGTGTTATAACCCACAGCCATCATTGCCTGGTGTTAGAACTTTCAGTCTGATTTCAGATAACCCTCCTTCAACCACTTCACAGTAACCCCCAAGTTATAACTCTTCCCAGTGCTCATTTTGGAAAGCAAACTTCAGGTCTTCTCAAAGTGTTGTGTTTATTATAGTATTTATTAGTCATTTAGCAGGTACAAAACTGCTACTATTTTTACTGGGCTCCTTTCTTTTTATTAATGTGTCACTAACGAAGTCTTTGTGGGCTGTGCCCCATTCTTATGTTTCCAATAACCCCTGTAGTTTTTGATGTGCAGTTTCACATAGGAATTTTTTAAGCCAGTTTGTGCCATATTCTAGCAGAACTAACTGTACTATATGACTAGTGCTTCATATATATTAATTTATTTATTCCTAGCAGTGACTCAATGAAGTAATTACTTTTTAAATCCTCATTTTATTGATGAGGAAACTGAGGATGAAGTTCAATAAACTGTTCAAAGTCAGTTACTCACATTTAAAGTTTGGTTTCAACCCACAGTGGGCTTCCCTGGTGGCTCAGGGAAAGAATTGGTCTGCAGTACAGGAGACTCAGGTTTAATACCTGAGTTGGGAACATCCCCTGGAGAAGGGAATGGCAACCCACTCCAGTATTCCTGCCTGGAGAATTCCATAGACAGAGGACCCTGGTAGGCTACAGTTCATGGGGTTGCAAAGAGTTGGACACAACTGAGTAACTCTCACTGTGAAACCACAGTGGATATTTTCTATTGGCACACGTTGTTGCTGTTTAGTTGCTAAGCTGTGTCTGACTCTTGTGATCCCATGGACTATACCCTGCCAGGCTCCTCTGTTCAGGGGATTTCCAGGCAAGGATACTGGAGTGGGTTGCCAGCATATCCTGGCCATAAGACAGATGAAGTCATTGTTGGGCATCAATCTGTGGATGAACTCTGTTTAGGATATTATTCTGAAATCTCCAATTCTGTCTGTTCCTCATTGCTCAGAGTCCTGTCCTTTGCTATCTCTTCTTCCCATTGAAAATGTCAGCCCTGCTTGGCCGCTGGGTGAATTCCCCACCTCTTTTACATCTCAACTCAAATGCCAGCTTCAGCAGGGAGCCTCCCCTGACTTCTCCAGGCAAGCTTGTGGATTCCTCCCTCTCAGTTCCCAGCCTGGCTTCCCAGGTGGCGCTAGTAGTAAAGAACCCGCTGGCCAATGCAGGAGTCATATGAGATGCAAATTTGATCCCTGGGTCTGGAAGAGCCCCTGGAGGAGGGCACAGCAACCCACTCCAGTATTCTTGTCTGGAGAATCCCGTGGACAGAGGAGCCTGGTGGGGCTACGGTCCACAGAGCCGCAAAGAGTCCGACACGACTGAAGTGCACACACGTGCAGTTCCCAATTGATGCTCTTTGTTCATACCTCCGCGGGACAACATAGAATCTACTATTCTCAGTTGCAGTAGGATTGCAAGCTTCTTTAGGGTAGGAAACTTAACACATTTTTTGTATCTCTGGAGTCAGGCACTTGATATTTCCTTCTCCAACCATCCATCCATCCATTCATTTATTCACTCACTCACTCACTCATTTATTTATTTATTCAGTAAATATTTATTGAACATATACTAAGGGCCAGACAGTGCTTTTGCTGTCAAGGACACAATGTGAACCTGATAAAATCTCTGCTGTCATGGACCTAACATTCTGTCAGAGGCAAAGGAGATGAACAATAAAGTAAGCAAGTAAATATAGAGTATGATTTCAGGTCTTGAAAAATGCCTTAAAGAATAAGAAATCAGTGTCAGGGAATATAGCAGGCCTTCACTACATATCTGTTTAATAAGTAGTTGAATGAATAAAAAGTACTTAACAAGGTAGAAAAGAGTGAAAAGGAAAGCTATCTTTAACAAAATTTTAAGAACCAAAGTGATGGATTTATGAAATGTCCTATATACTTGATCAAGTGAAAGCAAGTGCGTAAATTGCCAGAATACCTGGAATTGGAGAGTTTGGGATGTCCTGGAACATTTTTAAAAATTTTTACTTATTTATTTATTTTTGGCTGTGTTGGGTCTTCGTTGCTGCAGGCGGGCTTTCTCTAGTTGCAAAGAATGGATATTACTCTAGTTGTGGTGTGTGGGCTTCTCATTGCTCCCTGGCTTCTCCTGTGGAACAGGCTTTTAGCTCTGTGCCCCTGGGGCTCTAGAGTGGGGCCTCAGTACCTTTGGTGCATGGGCTCCGTTGTCCCATAGAATGTATAATCTTCTCAGACCAGGGATGGAACCTGTGTCCCCTGTATTGGCAGGCAGATTCCTAACCACAGGACCACCAGGGAAGTCCATCCTGGAACATTTTAATTCATGAGAAAGAGAGTAAATGCAGAGATGTGCAGTGCTAACATGTCATAGATTGGCTGGCAAAAATACTTGTTGGAAACAATTCCAGACTGTTGAGTCATGAGACCTGAGTTCTGGTCTTTTGCCTCCTGACAGCCATGTGACCTTTTACAAGTTTACTATCTGAAACATGACAGATTTTGACTAGATCCATGGTTATCAACTTTGAGGACAAATTGGAATCATTTAGGCAACTTTAAAATTATAGTATTAATACTTTGGAGTCAGAATGCTTGACTCCTAATCCTGGATCTATCCCTTTTAGAATGTGTGGTCTTAAGCGGGATCCTCTATGACCCACCTCCCAGAATATTGGAAATAAAAGCATGAATAAACAAATGGGACCTAATTAAAATTAAAAGCTTCCTCACAACAAAGGAAACTATAAGCAAGGTGAAAAGATAGCCTTCAGAATGGGAGAAAATAATAGCCAATGAAGCAACGGACAAACAATTAATCTCAAAAATATACAAACAACTCCTGCAGCTCCATTCTAGAAAAATAAACGACCCAATCAAAAAGTGGGCCAAAGAACTCAACAGACATTTCTCCAAAGAAGACATAAAAATGGCTAACAAACACATGAAAAGATGCTCAACATCACTCATTATCAGAGAAATGCAAATCAAAACCACAATGAGGTACCACTTTACACCAGTCAGAATGGCTGCCATCCAGAAGTCTACAAGCAATAAATGCTGGAGAGGATGTGGAGAAAAAGGAACCCTCTTACACTGTTGGTGGGAATGCAAACTAGTACAGCCACTATGGAAAGCAGTGTGGAGATTCCTTAAAAAACTGCAAATAGACCTACCATTTGACCCAGCAATCCCACTGCTGGGCATATATACCAAGGAAACCAGAATTGAAAGAGCCAGTGTACCCCAATGTTCATTGCTGCATTGTTTACAATAGCCAGGACATGGAATCAACCTAGATGCCCATCAACTGACGAATGGATAAGAAAGCTGTGGTACATATACACAGTGGAATATTACTCAGCATTAAAAAAAAATTCATTTGAAGCAGTTCTACTCAGGTGGACGGAACTGGAGCCTGTTATCCAGAGTGAAGTAAGCCAGAAGGAAAAACAACAATACAGTATATTAACGCATATATATGGAATTTAGAAAGACGGTAACGAGAACCCAGCATGCGAGACAGCAAAAGGAACGCAGACATATAGAACAGACTCATGGACTCTGTGGATGAGGGCAGGGGTGGGGTGATTTGGGAGAATGCCATTGTAACATGTTAAGTATCAGATGTGAAATCAATCGCCAGCCCAGGATTGTTGCTCGGGGCTGGTGCACCGGGATGACCCGGGGGGAGGGAGTCTGGAGGGAGGAGGGAGGGGGGTTCTGGAGGGGGAGCATATGTACACCCATGGCGATATCATGTCATTGTATGGCAAAACCAATTAAAAAAAAAAAAAGAATGTGTGGTCTTGGGAAATTTATTTAATCCTTCTGTGCCTCAATGTTCCACCTCTGTAGAATGGAAATGATATTAATATCAATATTTACCTATCCACAAGGATTATCTTGGAAAATAAATAAATGAATCTATGTAATATGCTCAGAGCAGTGCCTGCCATGTTGTAAACACTCAACTACTCATTGTTATTATCAATATCCAATTAGGGAGACTCAAAATAAATAGGAAGAAAGCTTAAGGAGACAAATTTGCCTCCATATAATGAAAAAAAAAATGTTCTAATGAACCTATTCAGAAATGAAGTGAGCCATCTAAGGTGGTCATGACTTTTCCTATCTGTAGAAATGTTCTGTCCCAGATTTTGTAACCACTTAGCAGAATGAGGTATAAGAAATTCAGTATTAAATACTTGGGTGGGTGATTGAACTAAACAGCCTTTACAGCCCATCTCAAACCAGCATTCAATCTTATTCTCACTTTAATTTTAAAATTATATGATTTTATGAAGACCATAACTAATCTGTTTCTCTTGAGAAGAAATTTCGAAGGATAACCCTGTTGAAGGATGTCCTGGGTTTTCTTGAGATCTGGATGTGGTAGTTCTCCACATTTAAATTGAGTTGTAGAAAAGTTCACTGCTTTGAAAGTCATCACTAGTCATCGCTAGTATAGAATAGCTAGTCAATAACTAGTCAAATCTATTTAGGTATTCACATTGGCTTGAAGTTGGATGGATTAGTGAGACTTTCTAGTAATATTTTCTATGAGAAATTTTTTCCAAACATGATCATTTCAATAAACCAAACAAACATTCTGCCACATTCCATTTTGAATTTGTCTGGTATGCTTCCCAAGAAGATACACATTTAGAGTTCTTGTCCTCCTACTGGCAAGGGCAGGAAGGGATTTGAGATATAGAGAACAGTCATCTAATGATCTGATTGTGACAAAGGATTTCTTATTCTTTAAAAGTGAAGTATAAAATGGAAAGTGGTTTTGTTCATAGCAACTATCCAAAGTAAAAAACTGTGCATGGAACCTAGAAGAAATGCTAACTTAAGTGTGTTTTTCATTCCAGGACTTTCTTCTGACTCTAAATCTCTCAATTTCAGTAACTTCATTGATGAGTATCAGTGTTATCGAACTTACTGAGGGTGTGTGTGTGTGTGTGTGTGTGTGTGTGTGTGTGTGTGTGTGTGTGCCCTAGGGAATTGCTGCCATCTGTCAGTGAAGAATATCTAGCATTCTTGCAATGAACAGCTGTTTATATCCATCCAGACTGCTTAGCAGAGTGTATGAGAAGAGGCAATTTATGAGGCAAAGGCAAGTTCAACTTCCTTTGCATTATGTGTATGCTAACGGTTCAGATTTAGGTGGGCTCATGTGTGGAGCCAAAGAGCTTGGCAAATTGATATAGCAGGGACCTTCTGTTGAACATTAATCATTTCTTTTCCTAAACTTTATACTTGTCTCCTAGGATAGTTCAGTAAATAACAATGCATTTCTATGCCTTTTGCATTTTGCAGCAGAGACCCAATATCAGTCCACATTCCCACCAACTATCCTTTGGTTATACATTAGCAACTTCCAAATTCTGACTTTAGACATGGCCTTCAATTCATTTCTAGAGAGGTAAAGATCTCTCGAGAGATATCATATAGCTCTCTTGGTTTTCACACAAGTACCTCAAACTCACAAGGCAAATGTGAATTTGTTCCCTAGTTTCTATTCCCAATGCCACTACTGTCATTCAAGACTTCATCGTGTTTCACCCAGAATATAGCGACCAAGACAGCAATGAGCCCATGGGCGCCTTTGTGCAAACTGGGGTAAGGTCCTTTTCTTCAATTGACAGTGCCCCACTCCCCAGAAATGGCTTTGTGAGTGGATCATGGCCTGGGTCATGGAGGTTATTTCAGCCCCACTCTCCCCTCTTGTTGGATACTCGAGCTCAGAGCACAAACTACAAGGGGCAGCCCTGCCAGTGAGATGCTTACAGGCCCCATCTCTTTGTAATTGGCTTTCTTATCTTGAATACAAATCATCTACAGTCTGCTCTTCACAATAAAATGTAAATCTAACTGTAGCCTGCTCCCTTCTTACAATGTTCCTGGCTCTCCAGACATTCTGACTCAAGTGGAACTGCTCTGAGTGAGAGATAACGACTTTGAGCTTCTGATCCTTGTACCAACCTGCACTCCTTCAAATAATATCAAGATTTCTTTTCATTATCTTAGGAGAAGAAGGCCTTCCTAGGGATGGGAAATGTCTGAACTTTGGCCAGAATTCCTAGTAGAACAAAAGTGGAAAGAACCAAGGGAGAGGAGTTGAAATGAAGGAAGATAAAAGAGCTATTTTCAAAAAGAAGAAATGTCCCAAAGGGATTTGTCGCCATCCTGAAGCAGAAATTCCTTCAGGGACTCATTTCTTAAGGGGGCCAGTTGATTTTCATCCTTTTGAGTTGTTTGTCCACATCCAGAAAGCAGTTGCCAAACAGAAGCCCAGGTAGTGAAGCTGAGGGCAGAACTTTGGGGTCCAGTAGAACTGGGTGTGAACTGAGGCTCCTCTTTTGACTACCTGTGTGACATTAGCAAGTCGTTACCCCTCTGAGCCTCAGTCTCCTTACCAACAAAATGGGTAGAAAGAAAGAGGAGTCGCTCAGTCGTGTCCAACTCTGCGACCCCATGGACTGTAGACTACCAGGCTCCTCTGTCCATGGGATTTTCCAGGCAATAGTACTGGAGTGGTTGCCATTTCCTTCTCCAGGGGATCTTCCCGACCCAGGGATCGAACCCAGGCCTCCACATTGTAGACAGACACTTTACCATCTGAGCCACCAGAGAAGTCCAGGTAATAGGATTATTGTGGAAGATAAATGAAAATGAGATGATGTGTTTAAAGACTCTAGTACAATTGCTGGCACATAGAAGAATCAGTAAAGGTCTACTTTTACATTAGTTGTGTGTGTGTTCAGTCACTTGATCGTGTCTGGCTCTTTGCAACCTTATGGACTGTAGTCTACCAGGCTCCTCTGTCCATGGAATTTTCCAGGCAAGAATACTGGAGTGGGTTGCCATTTCCTCCTCCAGAGGATCTTCCCAACCAAGGGATCAAACCTGTGTCTCCTGCATTGGCAGGCAGATTCATTACCACTGAGCAAAAGACAGAAAACCCACTTGACTCTAGTTAACCACCCCTTTGCCAAAAACAGGAAGGAAAAAAAAAAAGAAAGGTTTCACTGGCTTATATTACTAAGCCAAGGACTCTCCACCTCTTAGCTTTGCTTCCCTCTGCATCTCTCTTGTTCTGTCCTTCACAGGACAGAGGCTATCTGAAGTTTCACTGTCAGAGAAGACAAGTTTCTCTAAGCTCGGAAGGACATTGACTGATGCTTGTAGGGACATACGCCCCTTCCCGTTACCTGTCCCCAAGGGTACTGAGAATCAGGTACTATGATTAGCCCTGCCTGGACCAGCTGCCCATCCCTGTGGCCAAAGAAAAGGATCTGTTAACAAGAGAGTAAAGTGCTGGTTGGACCAAAGCAATGGGCAGCTACTTCTGCTTTCTTTCCCCTTTGCTGGAAGGTAAAAATCAGGACCCATAGAAGCAATAGCTGCATGATCTTAGTAAGGCAAGACCGTTGTTTTCTTGCCCTCTCTACACCCCCTGCTTGATCAGTCTCTGCTTCACCTACCCCCTCCTCACCTGAATGACCTTCTCATGGCACCTAATCAGTAAAATGACTCCATACTTGCCCCAGGCCCCAGCTGGTGGTGGTTCTAATCTTTAGATCAAAACGTTTCCACTGTGATAGCATATCAGAGGGGCCTGTGAGGGGTGTGCTTCTCTGCTGGTTTCCTTGGTAACTGACGAGCCAGCCTGATGTCAATTCCCCATATAACTGGTCACTTCCCTCCCTCTCCCCAAGCAAAGGCTGCTGCTTCGTTCTCCTGGCCGCTGGCTGCTGTCTGCAGTGGGGGTGCCGCCCCAGGACCTGGCTTCAGACGTGTAAGCTCCCCCATCCATGACACATGGGTGTCTCTGGGGCTGCCTCTGGGCCCTTTCCTCAGTCTTGAGGCTGGTCAAGTACAGGGCTCCCAGGACTCTGGGGTGCAGCCCACAGGCAACGTGGTGCTCAGAGTGCGTTTGACCTGAGACGTCCTGCTGGAGCAGCAGTCCCCACCTTTTTGACATCAGGGACAGGTTTTGTGGAAAACTGTGTTTCTTTGGGCTGGTCGGGGGGCAGCAGGGGACAATGGGGGCTGAGGGAAGTCTGTTCAGGCAGTAATGGGAGCACTGGAGAGCAGCAGATGAAGCTTTCCTTGCTTGCTCTTGGCTTACCTCTTGCTTTGCGGCCCGGGTCCTGATGGGAGATCGATAGTGATCCATTGCCCAGAGGTCGGGGACCCCTGTGCTAAAGAGCGGCCACTTCTGGGTAAAGCCTACCCAGCTGTGAGGAGCCAAGTAAAGATGCTCATCAAGGCATGAAGTGATTGACAGTGTCCTTTGGCCTGGTCCCTGAAACTAGGTCCAAGATAGAGCCATATGGAGCCCTGGCAGACAGGTGAGGCACAGCCATGGTGAATGAAGGTGAGAGCTACAGCTTACGTTGGCTAGGACCCAAGAGTCAGGGCTTCTTTTCTGAGGACTAAACTAAGAGGCATTCATGGTGGGGTTAGAAGAGGGAAGAGAGAGATTGTCCACCATGGGAGGAACGTTGAGCAAGCTTGGAGGGCAGTGCTCGGGTCTGCCTTTGTAAAGCAGATGAGCAAGTTTAGCAAGTTCATGTTGGCCCACACCCGGATGCTTCGAGTGGGATGGGTGTGGAGGCTGCCTAGGTTTAAGGTTGAGAATGCAGGAGGGGTGGAGAGGCATGGACACGAGGGGGAGCAGACAGCTCTGTGTAGTCCTCCAAATCTCTGCACACCCTGTCACCCAGCCCCTCACCGGGGAGGTGTGTCTCCCCACTACAGAAAGCCTTCTGTGACCCACCCTTTATCCTAGAAGGAATTTCCCCTAATCACTCATGCTTTAACTTCAACCCCCTTTATTACTTTGACTTTGGAATGTTTGGTTTGCCCAATTTAAATCTTATAAGGATATTTGTCAACTGAATAGAGGGTTAAAGTAGCACAGACTCAACTTGGCGTAGGAGATGCATCTGCAGAGTATTTTCTTGTTTGGGTGGATAATGACTTGCATTTTGTTCAGAAAGAACTGACTGTTTAACAAATGAGTTGCTGAAGGCGCCTCAGTTAACTCTCAGAACCACTGGTGCTTATTAGTGCACTTGGACCAACTTGAGCATTTTACCCAAACTCTCTACAGTCTAAACCAAAGACAAGTTCATGGTTCTTTTTATTAGTCTCTCATCTTCTTTTTATTGTATTTTTAAAATTCCATATGTATACATGTTTGTTTTATTAAGAAAATGATATAAGATACATAACGAAGCATGTAAATTATCCTGCACTCCCACACCTTCTGTTACCTTTCCCCAAAGTAATTAAACTTAACAAATTCTGTTTACACAATCGCATACTGATGAATATACATATATATGGGATTATGGAATATGTAATCATGTTAACAATAGGATCATACTATATATATTATTCTGGAATTTTCTTTTTTCTCTTCATAGTATGTCAAGTAAAGATCTATACCTAACTCAGTCTTTTAATATTAAGTGATCTTTCTTTCTGTGGTTGAAGGGGACATGACTGTCCTTTTAAGGAAGAGAGACTGTACCCACAGAAGGATAGTCAAACTGTTTCTAGCTTTTTGCTACAACAAAACAATGCTGCATTAACTATACTTGTACATATATCCTTATATCATATTTCTTTTATTAAATAGAATAGTTTTGCAAAGTTATTGTTGATTCTTAAGCTATTTTTAATATTAATAATTTCTAAAATTTTGTTGTAATCCATGTTTTTTCCAGTTATATTTGAGAGAGCTGCTTTCCTGTACCCTGAATACCTCTGGCCTTTGTCTCCCTTTAAAATGTGAGATGATAGAAAAAATGATATCACATGTGTGTTTAATTTGCTTTTTCCTTTGTTACTTGTGAGAGTGGACTTTTCCCCCCATATGTTTGTTGACCATTTATTTTTCTTCTTCAGTTGTAAGTGTATTGCTTTTTTTTTTCAATTGAGTGGTCTGCCTTTTTTTTATTATTATTATTATGTTTTGGAAGGTTCTATGTGTCAAGGATTAATAGTTGTTTTGTCATAAGTGCTACAGATAATTTTTCCAGTCTATTATTTGTCTTTTATTTTGTAATGTGTTAAAACACCACTTTTAATTTTGTTTTTTTGATTTTATAAAGGAAAATAGTCTTCTTTCATGGTCTTTGAGTTGTTGGGTGTTCTTAAAAAGCTCTCTCACATATAGGGTTATATAAGTAGTATCCTTGATTTTCTTCAAATAGTTTACTTTTTAACTCTTTATATTTACATCTTTAATCCAGAGGGAATTTAAGTTTAGCATTCTTTCTTCTGATGTGTACCATTTATGTTGACATCGTTGATAAATCAAAATACTCATTTCCTAATGAGTTTGAAACACCACCTTTGTTATATAATAGACTTCCTGGACTCTTTATTCTGGCTCATGAATCTATAGCTGGTGTTTAGTTGGCATCTATTCCTTGACAGTCTTTTTGTGATTATACCAAACATATCTTTAGCATCATGAGAGATCCCAACTTAATTTTGTAGTTTAGAGAGGAATTACATAAAGAAAAAGATTCTTCTAATATTTGAGAACTAACACTGTTAGTGTGTTTGATCTAAAAACTCAACTGATAGAGAAATGAATACTGCCTACAGCTACAATGCATCTATAGATCATATTTTTTATTGATCAGCAAGTGTATTATACTTAAGGGAAATTTCTGGTTCATATGCATAAGTAAGTTACTTTAAAAAAATTTATGGGTAACCTGAGCCATTAAGGCTTGGCTAGAAATTCTCTTTGAAATCTTTATTTGGCTACAGCTCTAGGAAAGAATTCATCTGGTATGGAGTTCAAACCTTATTCCTTTAGGAAAATGCAAGAAAAGTAAAAATAAATGAGATGTGATTACTTTTTATTTTTTTATAATTCATTGTTTAGTTTTGGTTATGATGGGTCTTTGTTGCTGTGTGTGGGCTTTCTCTAGTTGCTGCAAGCAGGGTTACTCTTCCTTGCGATGAATGGGCTTCTCATTGTGGTGGCTTCTCTTGTTGCAGAACACAGGTTCTAGGCTCACAGGCTTAGTTGCTCTGCAATGTGTGGAATCCTCCTGGACCAGGGATCGAACTCATGTCCCCTGCATTGGCAGTTGGATTCTTAACCCACTGTACCACCAGGGAAGTCCCTAGAAATTATTTTTTAATTAAAAATGTTTTCTAACTTCTGGAAACATAAAAACTTGAGTCAGACAACAGATAACCTAACTAGAGGAAATTTGGCCGTCTACCTTGATCACTGAGAAATTTCTACTTAAATATAAAAACTTTTAATTTTACTTAATAAAATATTGAGTTAAATATAAAGGTTTTATAGGTTATTCTAAAGCAAGTAAAGCATTTCTCTTGCAGTGTGTGGGAGCCACTAAATGTCTTCACTGAGAAAATAAATTTGGGACAGTCCATCATTTGAATTAGAGTTTATATTAATGAGATTTCACTTTAATACCTTCTGGCTCTCCATTGACTCATGTTGGTGGTCAATCAGGTGACCTCTCAATGCCTAATTCTAAATTTGTCAGCATATAATTGGATTGCTGCTCTTTTTCACTGAGCAATGGATATTCAATATTTACCATCAAATTGGTGGCTCAAATGGTAAAGAATCTGCTTTCAATGCAGGAGACCAGGATTTGATCCCTGGTTTGGCAAGATCCTCTGGAGAAAGGGATGGCTAACCACTTCAGTATTCTTGCCTGGAGTATCCCATGGACAGAGGAGCCTGGTCGGCTACAGTCCATGGGGTCACAACAATTGGACACAACTTAGTGACTAAACTACCAACCACCACCACCACCACATCTATAATTCCTTACCTGCCATTCTGAAACCCAAAAACTCTTTGGCAGTAAACTCTTACCTGATATTTACAGTCTTTATCCCACTTTATACATTTTGTTACATAAATATTTGTGTGTTTTCAGCAACAAATTGTACCCTAGAATAATTTTCATTATGTGCTGCATATTACCTTTCTCAAGTAAGAAATAAATCATGAATTACAAAATACTTGTATTTTGGGAAACACAGTGGAACTTTCAGTTATTTTATTAATGAAGGCATTAAAGAATATTAGTAGCACCATTTACTGAGTATAAAGGCACTGCTTTAAACTATGAGCTTGAGTCTTCACATGGACACACTTAAAGACAGAGTTGTGTTGGATACAACTGCTATCCCAACCAAGAACTCTGGCATTTATTCTTACTTCTTCTGTAAATTTGCCCATGAGATATTTCTCTTACCTCTGTGTCCCTATTTCATTTCTGCAAGGTGGTGTTCTGTGTGGAAAATAGGGTTGTAAAAAAGCCACATTTTACTACATCAACCCACAAGATTCTTGTTAAAGGCAGAGATGGATGACTTTGCTCTTAGTCCCTCAAAGCACTTTAAAGCATTCATTTTCCCCCTGGATGAGAGTAATGGAATGTCTTAAGGAATCCACTCATCATGTCCTTTGGTCAAGGTCCTTAAACCCTTAGCTTCTCTTTGCCTCAGTTTCTTCACTTATCAAATGAGCTCAAAAGCCACCTTTGCCCATTTCACAGGGTGACTGTGAAGCTCTGATGAGGTAGCATATGGAAAGGGCTGTGAAAGGTAAAGAAAAAAAAAAGTAGTCTCTGACACAATCCTTTTCACTTCATCCCTCTAAAAATATCTTCCCCAAAGTGTCTTGAATTCTAAAATACAACAGTCAGCAGTCCTTATCATTCAGAGTTCTAAATGTAGGTTACCTGGAGTTGGGCTCTCAATAGGAGGAAAGCAATGAAAGCCAGGATGATGCTGAGTACTCACTGAAATGCAAGCTCCTCAACAGCCATAGTTTTGAGGCTAAAGTTATTGCTTAGAAACCTGCCATCTTCAGAGTGTCAGTGGGCTTGCAGACCCGCAGTGGTTAAATCAATAGTTAATGATGTTCGTCATGTAATTTGAGCCTCTAGTTTGTTTATGCTAGACCAACTTTATCCATACTCCAAACAAATTATCTCTTATAATTACCAGCCCGAAGATAAATCTCTAAATGTTTTTCTGATGATAGTGCTGTGGTTGGCAGGTGTTAAAAGTGCCTCCCAGGGACAAAGATTGAAGATGAGCTTGTTCCCGCAAATCCTTCAGGCGAGGATGTTGCGCTTTCTAGCCTGCCATGTGCAAAGGCGCCTTGTATGGTGCCCTGTTAATGAAATCTAATAGGCAAAGGTCGTATATCTTTACAAAGAAAAATGCAAAGCTTGGATGTGATAAATGGGCTCCGTGGGGCTTAGTGGATGAGGTTTGGTGAGAAAACCCATGTTTGAACAGTCGGCATGGTTTCTCTGTAATGTTTATGCCTTAAATATCACCCTGTAGTGGTTCTTCTCACCTGGTAGAATGATTAAAATAAATACAAAAATAAGAAATCTCTGTGTCTTTAGTGCTTTGAACCAGAGTGACTGGTCATCCAATGTTAACATTAAACATTATCCACCAGCACAGTTTGCCTTAGAGAAAAGCTGTAGATCTTTAAAGAAATCCTTTTGTAAACCTACCTATTATTAATGTATCAATGTTTCTTAAATGCAGAAGTCTTATAATCTATTTGTGTTGATGAGTGCTATCAGAATAGTAAATAATGAATGCAAATGTGCAGGGCTATATCCAAAAATTTGTGCTGTTTGGAAGTAGATTGAAAATCAACATGCTTGATTTTCATCTTGCTACAATGCAAGAATAAGTTAAATCTGGAATTATAAAGAGTTAAATAAATCAGATATCATTGAATTGAATCACTGCTGGCTTTAGGAGAAGTTACTAGTTCATTTGCTGTAGTTGTACTGCTGAGCTAAGAGACAGTTCAATAAATCAACTCAAGCTTGATGGATTCTTCAATTCATTGAAATGAGTGCGTGGAAGAGAAAAGAAATCTCTTAGTATTCCCTCTTTGACAAAAGGGTATGCAAAGAGCCTGAATGGATGAATGGTTGATTAATTTTGCCAGAAATTTTCTTGACAGCAGGAAATGTGTTTTTGCATTATGCTGTTTGCCTGGGATTTATTGGTAGAATATGAATTATTGCATGTAAATTTGTACCTGAGGCTATGTTGCTGAAGTAGATAGCTCCTGGTGAGGTTTCTGACTGTGAGACCTGTAGTATTTTTTTATGGTTTTGCGCTCTGCCCCCTTAAGGGTTGCCCTACAGCAGTTTATATAAATGTCTGCTCTCACTGACATTAGTAGTAAAGTCAAGCACTGACAATGATTCAGTATTGAGCTTGGTTTGGGTGATCATCTATGGCCCTCCAAAGGAAGGATGGGGCTGGAGGCAACCAACTGCCGATGCTTGATAATTCCTGGACTCATCAGCTGGCAGTTTACTTAGGCACTTACCTTTACAGAAGACAGAGGTATCTCCTTGTGCTTCTGCTTACAGTAAGCCTACAAATAAATATGTTTCTTAGTTTTATCTCATCAAGAAGGGGTGCAACCACATATGGAAAGACCTAGGCTGCTATTAATGACACTGAACTTAGTGAGACTAGAACAAGGAATAGTAGCCTCCTACTTATTGCTTTCATACCTTCCCCATAAAGGTCAGTGTTCTGTTGCACATCATTTTCTGGATCACCGTGGAGGGTAGGAAAGCTTGTGATTCTTAGGACTCTTCTGAGGATGTAGGTGATGCTATAATTGCTTCCATTGAGAACTCCTCGGCTGCCATATTCAGATGTGGGAATATTGGAAAGCCCAAGGATGAGTCTACTTATGAATTATTTAGCAAATTTTCTGTTCATTTTGTTATCCTTCTAGGGTTAATACAGAACTTCCTCTTTCTTTTATGGACCAGATCAGAACTCATCTGCAGTACATGGCACATCATATGACGTTTTGCCTAATTTTGCAGTCTGTATATGTTTTGTTTGCATACAAACACCATTTCCCAAAGGCCTATCACCATGGTGCTAATACTATTTCTGAAAATAAATGTATAGAGATATTCTTTTTTATGGACATATAGTTCATTTACAGTGTTGTTAGTTTCAAGTGTACAGCACAGTGATTCAGATATATATATATTCAGATATATATCCTTTTTAAGATTCTTTACCTTTATAGGTCATTACAAAATATGGAATATAGTTCCCTGTGTAATACAGTAGGTCCTTATTGGTTATCTATTTTATAGATATGTTATGTTATGTGTATGTTAATCCCAAACTCCTAATTTATCTGCCCCCTCTACTTTCCCTTTAGGTACCACAAACTTTCTGCTGTGGGTCTATTTCTGTTTCATAAATAAGTTCATTTGTATCATTTTTTTTAGATTCCACAGATAAGTGATATCTTATGGTATTTGTCTTTCTCTGTGTGACCTACTTCACTTAGTATGACAGTCTCTAGGTTCCATCCATGTTGCTGCAAATGGCATTAGAATAATTCTCTTAAAATAAGTTTACACACATACACACACACACAGAAACAAACCGTACTAGACCATGAGGCTGCAAAGTAATTTCAACCTACTATCCAAATTTGACTTTTGATATTTTCTGCTTAGATTACAATAAAAGAATGAAAAGTGATTAAAAAACAGCTAACTTAAGTTCCCTTTTGTGTCCATATCAGATATGTCACTCAGAGTGAAATAAAGACAGATAACATATAAAAATGTACTAAAACGAAACTCAAACTTGGATTCTAGTCCCTGCCCTATCATCAAGCAACTACTTGTGATACTAGGATTATTCCTGAAGCTTCTTGAACCTCATTAGTCTTATCTGTTAAGTAAATATTGCTTTTTTTCTTGCTACTAGCTAGAGAATTGATAAACATCAACTAAGATTACTTTGATCTTATGTAGAAAATCCAACATTGCTCTATAAACAAAATTTTACCTACTCTTGAAGTGTCATTATACCTTAGATTTTGATTCCTTTGTTCAATGATAGCTTCCTAGGCTGGTGCAGCCTGACAGGTGATCCTAAAATCTCTTGTGGTCAGCCTTCTAGTTACTTCTGCTAATTCCCTGTCCTTGGTTTCCGGGAGTCCAGCTGGTAGACTCCCCAAATTCTTCAGATCCCTTGATGACTTAATTTTCGCCACTGAAGGGCTGGCCACTAGCTGTGATTAATGAGAACAAAAACCTCTCTTCTTTCTCTATTTCTAAAATGTAAAAAGTAATGATTTAGAACAAAGGATTGTTTCTTGAAGTGGCCTCTCCTCCTGCAAATGTTGACTTCTTTTATTATCATTTATCAGGTTTTCATAAGTTATAGACTTGTCTGTCTCTCTCTGTAGTTATTTGGTTGTGACAGAAACTCAACTCAGATTTGCTTAAGGAAAACAGGGAACTAACTGCTCTAGTAAATGATAATCCCAGGTGGACCGACCTTCTGATACTCTTGGACTTGAAGCCAAACTGCATCATCAGAACTTGTCTCTTTTTCTCTACCTCTCACCTCTTTGTTGGCTTCTGTCTTAGGTAGCTCTCCATGATTCCCCGTGACGATGACCAAGGGAGTTTCAAACAAAGGTGATCCTTAGATCTTAGAGGAAAGAAGAAAGAGCTTCACATAACTCCTATGAAGGCTCTGACTGACCAGCTCAGGTCATATATTATCCTGGAACCAAGTGGGTTATGTAGCCAAGTGGCTGAAGTACAGTTTGGCTGGCCTTAGTCACCCGCCACACCTCGAGCTCAGTTTAAGAGTAAGGACAGCCCCACACAGCCACACCAAGTGATGAGAGGTCCTCCCCAAAGGGAGGAATGATGGACAGGAAAAAATGCATGTGTCTGTGGCAAACTAGGGCTTCTCTTGTGGCTCAGCTGGTAAAGAATCTGCCTGCAATGCAGGAGACCTAGGTTTGATCGCTGGGTTGGGAAGATCCCCTGGAGTAGGGAAAGGCTACCCATTCTAGTATTCTGGCCTAGAGAATTCCATGGATTGTATAGACCATGAGTTCCCCAAGAGTCAGATTCGACTGAGCAACTTTCACTTTCATGGCAAACTAAATTCCTCTTAAACCTAATATTTATTATTTATAATAGTCTAAGCACTGTGCTAGGATCTTATATTAACTATCTCATTTAATCCTTTATATATTATGAATTAGGTATTATTATCCCCATTTTGGATGCAGAAATTAAGGCTTCAAGGCTAAGTAAGTGACTGTAAGTCATGTAACTATAAATGATATAGCTCAGAATTAGAGACTGTCTCATTCACAGCCAAGGGTCTTTGTTGCTTCATGTATTATATTTTCTCTTGTAGGTTCAATAATAGTAAAATTTAAACATTTTTTGTGTCTTTGTCACCTTCCCCACTGTCCCTGATAACCCCTAGATTCTAAATATCCTTTCATTTTAGGATTGTTAAATCACTGAATATCAAAACTTGAAGGGACCTTACAAACACCTGCCCACATCCTCTCATTTCAGTGTAAAGAGAGATCATTTGGGGACAGAGAAAAACCAACTTGTTCTCTTGTTGCCCAGACTTGATATGCCATTCCACCCAATAGTACTTAACCTGAATCTTCTAAATAAAGATTTCAATAAATATTCTTTTTTTGATAATCAAACTATCTTTTAGCTACAGAATTCTTTAAATCATTAATATTATCTGCACTTTAGAAAGAGAAAACGTAAAACTTTTTATAAGCAGATCACTTTTAAAAATCATTTCATGGATCACAAAATGAATAAAAACTCTAAAAGAGCAAAATGATACTGTGTTTTATGGTGTGTCATCGAAAATCATGTCAAAATAAGCACAAATCAATGAAGTCTCTGACCTCTGGTGTTGTAAAGAGTTCATAGGATGTCCTGAAACCTTGTAGGTGAGGATTTTAATCATCTCTTTTATCCACTTATTTTTTTAACCCCCTTTATTCACTTGGAATCTTAAAAATCTAAAGAAATATCTGTGGTTTTAGGATGATTCCCAAGAAACCTCATAGTCAAAGAATAAAGACAGAGCCATCTAGTATGGAACAAGGTCTGTTGGTTAGGAATGTCATTTACAATTACAACTTAAGATGCTGCTGTCTGTCTTGCAGATGTTGCTCTTGTATGTATCTGTTGGGATGGGACTGGGGGAGGTTAAACCCAATGGCACAAGAGGTGAGTTGTTTGCCTCTTTTCCCCTCTTAAGGACTCACACCTGTGGCAGACTCAGTCAGGTAGCAGAGTGGCCTTTCTCAGCAGCCAGAAAAAATAAGTGACTCTACTATTATTTTCCCAGCTTCCCTTGTGGCTCAATGGTTAAAAAAAAAAAAATCCACCTGCAATGCAGAAGACTGTGGTTTGATCTCTGGGTCGGGAAGATCCCCTGGAGAAGGAAATGGTCACCCACTCCAGTATTGCATGGGCAGAGGAAACCAGGAGGCTACAAGTCCATGGGGTCGCAAAGAGTCAGAAGTGACTGTGTGACTAACCAACAACATGATTCCCCAGCTATGCAGCTGCCTAACTACTTGCAGAATTAAGGTCCTACTGTATAGCACAGGGACCTATATTCAATATCTTGTAGTAAACCATAATAGAAAAGAATATTAAAATATATATGTATAAGTGAAACACTTTGCTGTATAGCAGAAATTAATACAACATTGCATTGGGGTGGCCAAAAGGTTTGTTCAGGCTCACGCCAGACCTACTAAATTAGAATCTGCATGTTAACAAGTCTCCAAGGTGATTTGTATTAAAGTTAGGCTCTGGGTTAACATCTTGTGGCTCAAAAATCCTTGGTTTTGAGGGGTGAGGAGGTAGAGTTGTATCCCTTGCCTCTCCTAGTTAAAGCTTTCTTGATCTTCCCATCAATCTCATGCAGAGCCAAACAGGTTCTCCATTTGGCTCTAGTGTCTACTAATGATAACCTCAACTGAATGCTCCCCATTCACTGACAAGTCTTTACAATGCATGAGGGCATGTGCACCCTTTAACTGAATCCAATGTTTACCAAGAGTCAGCTGTGTTTGCTCTCAAACCTGTTGGTACCAGTTGTACTGGTTCATATAATTACACAATTTAAAGAAACTGATGAAATAGGGGTGGAAAAAGATAGTTATTTCTAAGATGAATGCTTTGGAAAGACTCAGTGAAATGAAATATGCTCTCTGAAAATATGCTCCCAAATTTGGGTGAAACAGCTATAAAAAATTGAGAGGGGATGATAAAAATGCACAAGGAATCCACATTCAGATTGTTTCACATATATCCAAGTTTTTATTCTACATTAATGAAATCGAAACTAGAAATGGCAAATTATTTGTATGGCCTTTGCAACAAAGAGAATGGGAAGCTCCTATACACCCACACTCAAAAAATACTTTAAAAGGCCCTGGCTCTGTATGAAAAAAATGTAAATGTATACATAATTTTAAATTCAAAATCATATAAAATTGCTATTTTATTTTATAATAGAACATTTATTTTAAAATTTTCCTCTTTAACCAAATTTTAACTAACCAACTGTCTACCCTAATTCTATTGGCTAATATAAATTAAAGCATACAGTTGAAGGCTCCTGTATAGCTTGATTTTTTTAATTTTATTGAAGTATAGTTGACTTACAATAATGTGTTAATTTTTGCTGTACAAAGTGACTCAGTTATACGTATGTATATACATTCTTTTTCATTATGGTTTATCACAAGATATTGACTATAGTTCCCTGTGCTACAGTAGGACCTTGTTTATCCATCCTGTGTATAATAGTTTGCATCTGCTAATCCTAAATTCCCAATTCTTTCTTCCACCCCCACCCCAGCAATCACAAGTCTGTCCCTCTATGTCTGTGGGTCTGTTTCTATGCAGATATGTTCATTTGCATTGTATTTCAGATTCCATGTGTAAGTGATGTCATATCATATTTGTCTTTCTCTGACTTAGTATGATAATCTCTAGGTGCGCCTATATTGCTGCAAATGACATAATTTTATTTTCTATGGCTGAGTAACATTACACTATGTATATACTATATAAATTTATTTTTAAAGAGTTAAGTAGAAGCAAAGAGTTATGTTGCCTTCATGAACTCTTCCTTTTTAAGATTAGGACTTTGAGGTCCAGAAAGGTGAAATATCTTGCTTTGGCTTCCCAGGTGGCACTAGTTGTAAAGAACCTGCCTGCCAAATCAGAGACATAAGAGACGTGAGTTTGATCCCTAGGTCAGGAAGATTCCCTGGAGTAGGAAATGACAACCCCACTCAGGTATTCTTGCCTGGAGAATCCCATGCACAGAAGAGTCTGGTGGGCTATAGACCATAGGGTAGCAAAAGGTCAGACACGACTGAAGCGATTTAGCATGCATGCATGCATGTGGGTCTCCAAGTGTAGTCCCCAGACCAGCTATATCAACATCATTCAGGAGGTTACTAGAAATCATGATTCTGGGTGGGCCCGAGACCTAGCAAACCCTGAGAGTGGGACCCAGGTGTTTGTTTCCAGAAGCTCTCTAGGTAAATCTGATACAGCTTAAGTTTGAGACTCATCATACTTGAGAAGAAGAACCTGTTTCTCCATCAGTCTGGCCATTACAGTACCTGGCTGATTTGTCAGGAACTTTCTCTGAACCTGACAGTTCTTTCCATCAGAAATTTTAGAGGTTACATAGTTTAAACAATGGGCTACAACAAAAAACTCTCAGATGGAAGAAAGATTCTTTTTAACATACAAAGAGTAAAAAGAAATGCTAAACTGTACCTAAGGATCGGTAATTTCTAATGACCTAATTGACGGATAAACTTACTGTTAATACAGTTATGGCTGCTTTTCTTGCTGCTGCTCTCACAGGGTTACAACGTTTTGAGGGCTGACTCTGAGAGATACCAAGCTAAGTGTTTTATAGACTGTTTCATTTTGTAAAGGAGATTATTATGTTCATTTTTCCAGATGAATTGAAGCTTAACATGATCAAGTAACTTGCCTGAAGGTGCAGGGAAAGCAGGATGTAGAATTAGGATTTGAATTACGGACTGTCAGATTTCAAAACCCATGCATTTAAGCACTTGCACATTTGGGGAGGAGTTAGAATTGCATTTTTAAAAATGAAGTTGTGAGCATCTGTTTTTGGGATTTGTGTTTTCTCCCTGCCTCTGAAAGTTCACTCAATAACTATAGAGTAGAAACAAGAACTGTAGATATAGAAACTGTCTACACAGCATGAATTAAAAACTGCTTCTTTATATCTGTGTATACCACTGTTCTTCATCTTAGCTGCACATTAGAATAATAGCTGGAATCCTCTGAAAGATATTCTGATGCCCTGGCCCTACCCTTAGGCAATCAAATTTAAATTTCATGGGGCGGGGTCTGAGTGTTTTTTGTTTTTTTTTTAACAGCTCCCTGGGTTAGCAGCTCCCTAAGGTATAGCCATGGTTGAGAGCCAGGATGATATACAGATTCAGATAATTCAGGCTGAGAAATAAATTTTGATGGGTCTTCCCATGTAGCCCGTTATCAGTCAAGGATGCTAGCCATTCACTGAAAGCTCAAAATGCCCCAGTCAGATTGCATCGCCCTCCAGTATCTGCTGTTTTCTAGGGCTGCTATGTTTGAGGAAATGGCAACCCACTCCAGTATTCTTGCCTGGAAAGTTCTATGGAAAGAGGAGCCTTCATGGGGTCACAAAGAGTTGGACACGACAGAGCGCAGCAACAACATGCATATTATTGTCAGGAATCTCAAATATAAAGTTTGATTTAAAAAATGCCCTATTTACCCTTAACTGACCTGGATTAATATAGTTTTCCTAGACTTAAACTCTGGGAAGTATCCAGGAAAACATCTTTTTCCTGGCACAGAAAGTAGATGCTTTAGTAAAATCCTGGCTCTGCCTTTTAAATCACCCTGCTTTTTCTTTTGTTTAAGAGAATCAATATGCTGTTTATTTTATAAGCTTGCCAGTGTAAACCCAAAGACAACTGATGAGAATTTTAAACTTTTACCAGCCTAGAAAAGGGAAATATTTGGCCAGATAGTACAGAGTACTTGTGTTAAGTTTCCTATCTAATTTTTTTCCAAGCCCTCCTGCCTCTTAAACCAGAGAGAATTACTGAGGTATCCTGCTTATGCAGTATTTCTGAAAGAAGTGAATGGGATTTCAATTATTTAAGTTTGCAAGATTCTCCTATTATTCTCTGTTTTTCTTAGGTAGGGTATTGTGGTCCTGCAGTTGATGTTTGACAATGTCTCGAAACATATTTGATTGTCACACCTAGGAGAGAGAGTTTAGCTACTGGCATCTAGTGAATGGAGGCCAGTGATGTGGCTAAACATCCAACAATTCACAGAACAACCCCCACAGCAAAGAATGATCCAGCCCCCAAAGTCAGTGAGGTCAAGTGAGAAATTCTGCTCTAAAGTTACGACTTTCTACTTGTTATGAATATAGATCCCCCACCCCCACCCCTGGGGTATTTGGCCTGCTTTGAGCCTTTCTATAAATAGCTCTTATATGATATAAAATGATAACATAGAAATACAACTCTTGTCCCACCAGATTTAGCCCAAATACTCTCTGCCTCATGGGTAGGGCCTAAAGATAATTTCTGACTTGTATTTAAAGCATTTTGATGCCCTACACATACAAGGCAAATAGCAAAGGAAGTTTGACAGTTAAAGGGGAGATTGAGCAGGAGCCAAAAAGAGTTTCCCTCACCATGACCTGGAAGAATAGAGATTAAGGAGGCTTGGCCTCTTTATCCTGGATTGCATAGGTAGTATTATGTATTTTTGATTAAGCATAATTTTCATTTTATAAGTGTAACAGTTTCATAGATTGTTTTGATCACTCTTTTTAATACCTCTCTTAACTGAGAGATAAACGTCCATTAAATGAAAGTTAACTAAGGTCATCTCTCCAAGCATCATGTTTCTCCCTGTATCTTGTGCTTGATTGGCTGGAAACAAAACAGGGATTTGGGGAATAATGTGTATCTGTAGGTGTGTATGGATGTGTGTGTATGACAGAGATTGGGCAGTTCTTTGTGCCTGATATCTAGGGTGCCCGCCTAAAGGTTTATCTGCTACCACCCCCCCCACAACTCTCCCCCACCCAGGAAATGACTTTTATCTATCACTCTTGTCTGACAGGTGGTCTTTTTAATCCACCTCAATTGCTAGGTATCCAGCCCAAGTGGGAACAACCAGAATTCTTCCAGAGTTTTCAAACTCAAGACCAAGAGGGAGGGAGTCTTGAATAAAACTGAAAGGTCGACCCTAAAGCTGCTGCCACCCAAGTTTCCTGCCACAAGGAGGATGCTCACTGGTGGCAGGAGAGGAGAATGAAGCCAGGAGAAGAGGGTGGAGAAACTGAGGGCCCCCACATCCCTAGCAACCCTTTCTCTCTTCCCAGCTTGTCTCCACTTCTTGCTTTGCCTTTTTAGAACACTCACCACATCTTTCTGAAGTTTGAGTGAAAATCGCCAGTTTGAGTGAAGTTTCTGTGACTTGGGGCCAAGAGAGTCACAACAATACAGTGTCCTTACCTGAAAATGAATTCCTCAAGCTCCCCCCCACACAGACATCTCCAGATGAAAATGAAACCACAAACCCCGGAGTGTTATCTGTTTGCAGGAGGGGGTTTCTGGTAATTAGATTAGAATTGCAACAAATGGCACACACAGACTGTTGGCTCTGCGTGTGTGCTCTAAGATTGGTGTTTACCCTATTATATTCCAATTTAAGAATGTCATAAAGTTTATCACTGAGCAAATGGAAACTAGCAAGAGCAAATATGGATGGTGAGAGGTGTGTACCTTGATGTACAGATAGTAAAGACTTCAAAAGAAATCACTTTTGTTGGGTTGATAGCAAAGGGGACACAACCATATTCCCCACTTAAACTTGGTGGTGGTTGGGTATTTTTAGCAAATGAGTTGTCAGCAGAAAGGCTTCATTAGACCCATCAGGATATCTGCCCATGAAGAACGAATCCCAAACTGTACTGACAGTTTCCTTGGGCCAAAATGATGAAGCACCTCTGACAAGAGCCATATTGTGCTCCCCATGTGAGGAGCAGGAGGAACAAAAGAGACAGTTTGATCTTCATTTGGTCAGGTTAATATTGACACAGCATAGAGAAATCAGACGTGTGTGCAGTGTACATGTGCTATAAAGGCTCTGAGGGCTTGACTGGTGTCCATAAATCAGAAAGGGGTACCCATAGAGGAAGGAAGGTTTCCTGCTTTCTTGAAATGTTATTCAAACGAGATGATTTATTTTCACCAAGGAAAAAATAAAGCTGTGTTTAAGCTCATGGTTTAAAACAGGCTAATGGGGACTTTTTAAAAAACATCTTTACATAATTGTGGAAATAATTTATTATTATTTGGTAGCCAGTAAGTTTCCCAGGTTCTGACATTTTAAAAATAAAGGATGCCTCATGAGTGGATTTCTTTGGAGAAGGAAATAGCAAACACTCCAATATTCTTGCCTGGATAATCCCATGGACAGAGGAGCCTGGTGGCCTACAGTCCATGGGGTCACAGAGTCAGACATAACTGAGTACACATGTGTGACTGGATTTTCCGTTAGGCATAGGTCCTGAGTTGTTCAGTCTCATATAGAAATCCTTATAAACATACAAAATGTGGTCCACTGGAGAAGGGAATAGCAAACCACTTCAGTATTCTTGCCTTGAGAGCCCCATAAAGAGTATGAAAAGGCAAAAAGTTAGGACACTGAAAGATGAACTCCCCAGGTCGGTAGGTGCCCAATATGCTACTGGAGATCAGTGGAGAAATAACTCCAGAAAGAATGAAGAGACAGAGTCAAAGCAAAAACAACACGCAGTTGTGGATGTGACTGGTGATAGAAGCAACGTCAGATGCTGTAAGGAGCAATACTGCATAGGAACCTGGAATGTTAGGTCCATGAATCAAGGCAAGTTGGAAGTGGTCAAACAGGAGATGACAAGAGTGAATGTTGACATTTTAGGAATCAGTAAACTCAAATGGACTGGAAAGGGTGAATTTAACTCAGATGACAATTATATCTACTACTGTGGGCAAGAATCCCTTAGAAGAAATGGAGTAACTATCATAGTCAACAAAAGAGTCTGAAATGCAGTACTTTGATGCAATCTCAAAAATGACAGAATGATCTCTGTTCATTTCCAAGGCAAGCCATTCAATATCACAGTAATCCAAGTCTATGCTCCGACCAGTAATGCTGAAGATGCTGAAGTTGAATGGTTCTATGAAGACCTACAAGACCTTTTGGAACTAACACCCAAAAAAGATGTTCTTTTCATTATAGGGGACTGGAATGCAAAAGTAGGAAGTCAAGAAACACCTGGAGCAACAGGCAAATTTGGCCTTGGAGTACAGAATGAAGCAGGGCAAAGGCTAATAGAGTTTTGCCAAGAGAACGCACTGGTCATAGCAAACACTCCCTTCCAACAACACAAGGGAAAACTCTACACATGGACATCACCAGATGGTCAACGCTGAAATCAGACTGATTGTATTCTTTGCAGCCAAAGATGGAGAAGCTCTATACAGTCAGCAAAAACAAGACTGGGTGCTGACTGTGAGTCAAATCATGAACTCTTTAATGCCAAATTCAGACTTAAATTGAAGAAAGTAGATAAAACAACTAGACCATTCAGGTGTGACCTAAATGAAATACTTTACATTCTTGCAGTGGGAGTGAGAAATAGATTTAAGGGACTAGATCTGATAGAGTGCTTGCTGAAATATGGACAGAGGTTTGTGACATTGTACAGGAGACAGGGATCAAGACCATCCCAAGAAAAAGAAATGCAAAAAAGCAAAATGGCTATCGGAGGAGGCCTTACAAATGGCTGTGAAAAGAAGAGAAGCCAAAAACAAAGGAGAAAAGGAAAGATATACCCATTTGAATGCAGGGTTCCAAAGAATAGCAAGAGACAAGAAAGCCTTCCTCAGTGATCATTGCAAAGAAATAGAGAAAAACAACAGAATGGGAAAGACTAGAGATGTCTTCAAGAAAATTAGAGATACAAAGGAAACATTTCATGCAAAGATAGGTTCAGTAAAGGATAGAAATTGTATGGACCTAACAGAAGTAGCAGATATTAAGAAGTGGCAAGAATAGAAGAACTGTACAAAGAAGATCTTCACAACCTAGATAATCACAGTGGTGTGATCATTCACTTAGAGCCAAACATCCTGGAATGTGAAGTCAAGTGGGCCTTAGGAAGCATCACTACGAACAAAGCTAGTGGAAGTGATGGAATTCCAGTTGAGCTATTTCAAATCCTAAAAGATGATGCTGTGAAAGTGCTGCACTCAATATGCCAGCAAATATGGAAAACTCAGCAGTGGCCACAGGACTGGAAAAGGTCAGTTTTCATTCCAGTCCCAAAGAAAGGCAATGCCAAAGAATGTTCAGACTACCACATAGTTGCACTCATCTCACATGCTAGCAAAATAATGCTCAAAATCTCCAAGCCAGGCTTCAACAATACGTGAACAGTGAACTTCCAGATGTTCAAGCTGCTTTTAGAAAAGGCAGAGCAACCAGAGATCAAATTGCCAACATCTGCTGGATCATCAAAAAATCTAGAGAGTTTCAGAGAAACATCTATTTCTGCTTTATTGACTATGCCAAAGGCTTTGACTGTATATCACAATAAACTGTGGAAAATTCTTAGAGATGAGAATACCAGACCACCGACCTATCTCTTGAGAAATTTGTATCCAGGTCAGGAAGCAGCAGTTGGAACTGAACATGGAACAACATACTGGTTCCATATTGTCACTCTGCTTATTTAACTTCTGTGCAGAGTACATCATGCGAAACGCAGGACCGAATGAAGCCCAAGCTGGAATCAAGATTGCCAGGAGAAATATCAATAACCTCAGATATTCAGATGACACCATCTTTAGGGCAGAAAGTGAAGAAGAACCAAAGAACTTGATAAAGGTGAAAGAAAAGAGTGAAAAAGTTGGTTTAAAGCTCAACATTTAGAAAACGAAGATCATAGCATCTGATCCCATCACTTTATGGCAAGTAGATGGGAAATAGTGGCAGACTTTATTTTTTGTGTGTGCTCCAAAATCACTGCAGATGATGACTGCAGCCATGAAATTAAAAGGTGCTTACTCCTTGGAAGGAAAGTTATGACCAACCTAGACAGCATATTATAAAAGTAGAGACATTACTTTGCTAACCAAGGTCATCTAGTCAAAGCTACTACATTTCCAGTAGATTTGAATGTATGTGAGTTGGACTAAAAGAAAGCTGAGCACCGAAGAATTGACGGTTTTGAACTGTGGTGTTGGGGAAGACTCTTGAGAGTCCCTTGGACTGCAAGGAGATCCAACAAGTCCATCCTACAGGAAATCAGTCCTGGGTGTTCATTGGAAGGACTGATGTTGAAGCTGAAACTCCAAAATTTTGGCCACCTGATGTGAAGAGCTTACTCATTTGAAAAGACCCTGGTGTTGGGAAAGATTGAGGGCAGGAGGAGAAGGGGACAACAGAGAATGAGATGGTTGTATGGCATCACCAACTCCATGGACATGAGTTTGGGTAAACTCCAGGAGTTGGTGATGGACAGGGAGGCCTGGCGTGTTGCAGTCCATGGGGTCATAAAAAATCGGACACTACTGAGCGACTGAACTGAGCTGACCAACTGAAGTGGAACCACAGTCTAGCTCTTTTTTCACTGAGCCCTTGACTCCATACTGTGTTGAAAAGTTTTGATGATTATGGGTATGTCCTTAAAGAAAATGTAAATTAGGCTGAGCTGGGAAATAAGGTGATGACATATTCATCTTTAATTGGTTGTGAACATTCCCACAACTAGTTGTGAGAGACTGCCTCGGAAGGAACATCCTCTCATGAAGTACAGCATAGAAGCATCTATTTCCAGGGCAACTCTGTTGAAGTAACATTGGTTCTCTCATGATAGAGATGGTGAGCATGAGGCAGGATGCCAACTTGCTTAGTTTCAGGTTGATCCCGGCTTTTAAAATCCTGTTCTTCTTTGAAGCATATTGTATACTTCCCTGATGGGATGGATGGTTCTGTAAATGAAGGGATATGTAGACTTGCTACTGTACTTCAACACTATCGGTAGTCACTGTGAATCATTAAAAAGTGTGGCAATTGTTTGTGCCTTAAAGGAGAAATCAGAACTACAACGTGCAACTCTGTGGGGACCGCATAGGTTCATTAATTGACCTACAGCTAAACCGTGCTACGTTTGTGTGTCTGTTCATTGTTTCCAGCATTTCAACTACTACCAACACTTTCGTGTGCATTAACAGGAAAGTGTGCATGTGAAAACTAACAGTTGCTGAACTTTGTAAATATGTGAATTTTTAAATTTAGGTAGATGCAGTTTTTGTCTGCTTACTGCTCTTCTTAACTTTATTTGATAAACTTGCATTTTGAGGGTTGTATTGGCAGTTTTAAGTGTAAAAAAAAAATCAAGGTTGTGGCTTGCTTGTGTATAGTGACAAGGAAGACGTGTTAATAATAATAAACAGAAGTAAATGGAGTGGCAAAACTTTTATGAAATTAAAAGTAGCATTAGTATTATCTTTGAAGAATTTTCTCGCTTGGGAAAAACAAAGGTTAGAACCTGGGCTCTGCAGTCAGATGCACCTGGGGTCGAGTCCCGTTTTCACATGTGTGAGTTGTATGAGACATCAGTTGCTTAACTGTCTGCAGCCTATGTTTTCTCAATGCAAAACAGAAATGCTACCCACATCATCTGGGCACTTTAAAGTTTAAATGAGATGATGCAAAGCACTTAACAGAGTGCTTAGTGCAGAAATGGTCTGATTAAATTGTTTCAGGCAATATACCTTTGGTTTAAATGCAAATTATATTCATATGTACATTTATATGTTTATTTATATATTGCAGTTAAGTTTCACAAAATATTTTTATGAAAGCGCTCTTTTTTAATGATAATATGTGCTGTTTGGCTCTATTTTCAAGATATAATGCATAATATAGTTTAAATAGACCCAGTGAAGTTTTTTACTACTAAAATGAGTTGGCTAGCTTATGGGAATAAGAACAATAGAATTTTTTTTTAAAGACATGGTGAATATATCTGCCTACCAATTAAAGTGTGTATGAAAAACAGAATAAATAAAATCTCTTTAATTTATGCATTTTGTGTTCTCATAAATCATTTTCCTGTCAAAATTATCAGACTTTATTATTGCTGAATATTTTAAACATCATAATGAAATTTTGTAGCATAAATCATGAAGCTTTCAGTCAGAACGTTTGTGTACATACCTCAGCATTTTGTATATATCTTGATTAAAAAAAAACAGTCCTCAATCTAAAAGTAAATCCACGCAGAGTATAAATGTCAAACCATACTCTTAAGTTTCAGTAACTCAGCAATCCATGCCAACCATTGTGCTTACAAGGTAGTTACGGATTGTCATACTATGTTTCTAAAACTCGCTCTTCTCAAAGATGAAGCTGTGTGAGCCTGTATTTTAGTCTTGGTAATGATTTCTGTACAAGCTTCCTATCTACAGATTTTATCTACTCACCTTTCCTATTTCCTGCAAGAAGAAACAAATTTCAGACATGATATATCTATAACTTGTTCTTGACATTAGAAAATAATTTGTTTTTATTTTATTTAATAAAAGCATTACTCAATAAATTTCATCTATGATTTGCAAGAGAGACAACTGTTTTGGATTGTGTGTGTAGTCTAGAGCATTAGATCTAAATGGAAGGTACTAGCATGAGGAGTAAACTTCATTGAAGGTGATACCATCCAGGGCTCTTGGCCTTCCTTAAGCAATAGAAATTGGTAAGAGGCAAGAAATTCAGGCAAGGCTTTATTGGGGCCCCTGCTATAGCAGTGGGGGACAAAAAAAAATAGCAGTTTCCCTTGCTTACTCCCCTGACTGGGGTGTGACGAGCTGGTTCCTTAAAGGAGTGAGTGAGCGGTGTGTCCAGGGATCCAGCCAAAGGGCTGGCTTAGGCGGTTGGCCCATGCCTTTGGTGGTGAGTGCAGGGGGTATGATTTTGACAGTACCTGATTTTGTTCCCCACACCTTGTTTTCCTCCCTGCTCTTCAGAAGTGGCGGTTGAATTTTGTGGTGTTTTTGTATTGTCTTGTCCATAGTTTGCCCCAGCTGCCCATATGTGTATTTGTTTTTAGTGCCTTATCATTTCTTTGTATTTTGTTGCTTAAGGAGACATTGGTCCAGGTGCAAGCACTGTAGCATTTGGTCCGGGTCCTAGCCTGTCACAAAGATAGTATGACACTTGGAATGATGCAAAAGACTCTATCCATGGTGATTTGGCTGAAGAAAAAAATCAGTATACATTTTTTTGTTTTATTTGTGCAGTGGCAAACTGAAGCGCATTCATTGACTTTAACCTAGAATTAAGGATAAAGGATCCATTAATGAGAAACACTGTCTGATCCAGAGTTTTTATGTTATTTTACTTTTTAAATGACTTTGCTTCAGGTGTAACTTCCTCTATAATCTCACATCTAGGAATTTTACATGTGATTCACCTCAGTGATTTGTGTGTGATTGTGATTGCAAAGCTCACCGTATTACAAAGAATATAAGGCAAGATATTGTAATATGAATAATTAGTTGCTGTACCAAGAATTTGTGAAATACTTTCTCTGAGTCTAATTATTCCCACGAATCCTAAGAATGACCTTTTGATAGTTAGAATTAAGAAAGAGATTTAATGTTTATTGTCCATTATATGCCAGGCATTGGGCCTGCTTTTTGATACAAATAAGTTCTTAGTAATCTTAACAGTCTAATGAGGTGAGGGTTTACAGATGAGGGCTTTAGAGAAATAAAGTAAATTCACTTAACACATTCAGCTAGTGAATGGCAAAGCCAGTTAGCCTCCAAAGACTTTACCAGGAGCTTTGGAGAAAGTGCCCTAAATTAATAGATTTAGATGCCCTAAATACAATCAGATTTTAGATTTAGCAGTTTGACTAAATTATGTCGACTTTAATATCAAGATGTCTTAATACTCACTGTATTTTAATTTCAATATATATTATTTGCATACATATAGAAGTGACATTCTAATTTTATATGATTATAGAAATTATTTTCTACTTTACACTATGTCTGATGTTTTCTTGTGTTATTAAGTATTCTTTGATAGTGTGATTTTTAATACCAACATAACATTCTTTTATGTTACTATTCAATAATTTATTGAACTATTTCTCTGTTGTAGGACTTTTAGATTGTTTCAAAGTTTTAGTTATTATAGTAATAATCTAGTAAATAGCTTTGTCCATGAACCTTTCATTTGCATATATGATTATTTCTTTAGAATATATTTCTAACAACATATGAGATTGCCCATTCAGCCATATTTACCAATTATAGGAAAAGAGAAGATAAAACATTATCAAAGGATTTCTTTGATTATTAATGATTTCAGGTATTTCAGTTGTGAATTGTTTTTTATGTTCACCAACTGTTTTTTTTCTATTGCTATGTCTCCTTTTTTGCATTGGTTTATAAGTCAGTTTCAAAGACATTCTCTTCCCTGTTTTTTAAAAAAAGAAAAAAAGTAGTAAATAATTGCATTGAAAAACTCTTGAGTGAGTTTTAAGCTCACAAGTATCATGCTTTTGGCTACATTTTTCAAAGCTCTGTCTTGGTCCTGTGTGAAGAACTAGTCATAGGGAAAGGAGATAAGCCACTTCAGAGAGACCAATTGGGAGACTGTCACCAAAGTTCAATGATGGTGAGATGATGGAGAGATGATGGTGACTGTGGCTATGACTGGAGAAGGCAATAGCACCCCACTCCAGTACTCTTGCCTGGAAAATCCCATGGACGGAGGAGCCTGGTAGGCTGTAGTCCATGGGGTCGCTGGGAGTCGGACACGACTGAGCAACTTCACTTTCACTTTTCCCTTTCATGCATTGGAGAAGGCAATGGCAACCCACTCCAGTGTTCTTGCCTGGAGAATCCCAGGGACGGCGGAGCCTGGTGGGTTGCCGTCTATGGGGTCGCACAGAGTCGGACACAACTGAAGCGACTTAGCAGCAGCAGCAGCAGCAGCAGTGGCTATGACAGAAATAGAGATGGCAGAAGTGAGAGAAGTGTTTAGACTTGAGATAGGTTTTAGGGGGAAAGTTAATAGGAGTTGCTGATGGATTATGTGAAGAATGAAGGGGGAAAGAAGATAAAGAATAATTCCTAGATGTTTGACTTGAGGAACTGGGTGAATAGTGGTACCATTTCATGCTATAGAGGAAACTGGGGTGGAGGTAGGTTGTATTTTACTTGAGAGACTATGAGAGATTGATGTGACGCTATCACATGGGTAAATCAAGTTAGCATTCAGGTGGATGTGATTTGGTTGTCATTGGCAGATAGATGATTTGAAAGCCATGTGACTGGATGAAATCACTAAGGAGAATGTGTGAACAAGAAAGAGGTTAGGAACATTTAGAAGTTGACTAGGGGACAAGCAGCAGCAAAGATGACTGAGAAGTAGCCAATGAGTTGAGAGAAAGGAAAGTGTAATGACAGGGAAGGGAAGGAATTAAGTATTTCAGGAAAGAGGGAAAGTCAACCTCATGAAATTATTGGGAGAAGTCAATTAAAGTAAGAAGAGGAAATAGATTTTTGGATTTGGTGACTGGAAATGATTGATACTTTTAAGAAGAGCAGTTTCAGTGGAGTGATTGGAGGGGCAGAATTCTGACAAGAGGAATTCAGAAGACAATAGCATGTGTACATGTGTGTTGTGAGGAGAAGGGTTTTTCTCTCAAAGAATGTGCACTTTTAAGGACTCAGTTGTTTATAAGACATTATTTAGATCACTTATTTCATGCAATGCAATAAAGCTAACAGGCATATAGAATAAAAATAAATTTTTCAGAGTAATGGATTAAGAACTAAAATGGGATTTTGTGAGAGAATGGAATTTTCCATTGCATTTGTCCAAGTAGTTTCAACCACAAAAGTAGTACATCTGTTGGACACTATCACTATCTTGGTTTTCATATTAGTTAAAATATAGCCCTGTCATTTCTGTTCGCCTGCCCTTTGTCCTTATGATCTATCATCAACCTCTTCTGAGGGCTCTTGACATCTACACCTTGCCTTTGGCCAAGAAATAGCAAGACCTTCCTCTCCCTACATTTTCAGGCTTTCTACTAATTTCAAAACCAGGAATTGCTCAAGCAAAATACCTCATGACCTCTAGAAATGTCTAACGATCTAATCTCTGGATCCATGAGTGACAAAAGACTGTGACTGGGAGCACTTGCCTTTCTTCCTAACTGATATGTTGGAATAGTCTGGTCTTTCACCAGTCAGTTTTCAGATTTAACGATTAGTAATATATATAACTAATATATATATATATATATATAACTTCCTAAATTTCATGCAATAATCTCAGGCTGGGGTCATATTTCAAGTATGGAGGGTTGGATGATGGGTGTAGAGGTGTAAGTGAAGGTTGTATTCCTTAATTTTCTAAACCTTTGGCAAATTGGAAAATATATATATGTATATAATTTTAACTTAAGGTGGGGAAAACATTTTGGAGATATTTGAGCAGATTAACAAATGGTATTTGTATATGTGTAACTAAAACAGTAATTTATCAGGTAGAAGGCAAATGGGGGGAATAAAATGCCAACCTGTATCTACAGTTGGGTTGTGTTCATGATGAAGTGGTATTTATTCAGGGCCAGCCTAGCTTGTCAGCAACATAAGAGGTGTCGCAGCACATGACTCCCTGTGTAGCTAGAAGACAATAATAAATTATCTCCTAAGCAAACAGCACCAGCATAAAAGCAGAACAAACAAGCCCTGCCTCCCAGATTCCTGAAGAATCTTACTCTTACTCTTTTGCTTGTTTGATTCTGTTTTAAACATGAAATTCCTGGCATTATCCTAAAGCCAGTGAGATCGAATCTGGCTTGGGCAATTTTATTAGGGTGAATAGGACATAGTAATTGATGATCTCTGTTTTGGGGTTACTGTAAAATGTAAGTTGCCGGGGTCCAGCCTCAGCAGGTCCGGGGGTCTTGAGGGATGAGTGGCATTGGAGGAAGAACTGAGCTGAGTTGATGTGGTGATGGAGCAGTCTCTCTCTCCATTGTTGTTGGTTTACAGTTTTTATACTCAAGAAACACACCCATCACATATTATTCTATACAATCTTGTTTTCTGCCTATCATCAACAGCTTTAACATTAAGCTCATCTTTCTGCTAATCAGATTTAACATTAGTATGTTTACCATTTGAATGTCTCCAGCATACTTTGGATAAGTACATCAATCTAAGTAGAAAGGTTACATTTCTCTTATTAGGTGCAACTATGTAGAAGCTAGAGAGAAGGGCTTAAGCTTGAAACTGTTTTATTCTATTAACCTATTTCGGTTCTTATGAGGAAAGAGGACAAAGAGACAGTTTGGAGAGAGGAAAGAGGACTAAGTCTAGCAGGGATGTGGAAAGGTGACCCAAGTACGAGCCCTTCTGGTGGTGGCCTTGCCATGACCCCCAGAGAACTCTTGGTAAACTCCCCAGTAAGGAGTAGGAGGTGTAGTAATCTATTTAAATGTTCCTTATTCCTCCTTTGTCCCCAGGGAAGGGAATCTGCCTTCCCCAATCCCCTGGGGGAAATAAGGTGTGAGGGAATTATCTCAGGATGAATTATTTCTAACTGGGACTGACCTACTGAGATGAGCTAATGTTCAGAGCATAAACAGAACTTCCCAGGAAAAATACCAGGAGGGGCCTTGCCTTAGGATGCCCCAAAGGAAAATCTGTTTTGCAGTTTCCTTGTCAGTCTCATGACCTTGTCATCCAAGTGAGGGGGCATCCTGATGGCTCCCGGCAGTAAGTATTTTGTTTCTCTGATTCACATAAATCTTTGTTTTATCAATACTCTGTGTGATCCTGTGGAATTCAGGGCCACCCAGAGGAAAACTGGGGAATTATTATATAAAAGAGCTTGATTCTAAGAATCACTTGAGGTACATAATGAAATTACAGATTCTTGGACCCAATCCTGGGCTGCTAAATGAGAACCTCTGACAAAGTGGCGCAAAAGTACACATCCCAAGGTGATGTTAATCATGAGGCCAGGATGAGCAGCAGGGAACTGAGGGCCTGAGTCAGTAAAAGGCCCATGACAGCACTGAGAGAGTGCAAAGAGTTGGTTCACGGGAAAATATATAAATTAAAAATGGCTCCCCAGAGCAGTGCTTTTCAGATTTCCATGTGCATTTGAATTACCTAGAATTTGTGGGAAATGCAGATTCGGCTTCAGTAGGTCTGGAGTGTGACCTGCTGCTGCTGCTAAGTCGCTTCAGTCGTGTCCGACTCTGTGCAACCCCATAGACGGCAGCCCACCAGGCTCCCCCGTCCCTGGGATTCTCCAGGCAAGAGTACTGGTGTGAGTTGCTATTTCCTTCTCCAATGCATGAAAGTGGAGTTGGACATGCCTGAACGACCCCATGGACTGCAGCCCACCAGGCGCCTCTGTCCATGGGATTTTCCAGGCAAGAGTCCTGGAGTGGGCTGCCATTGCCTTCTCCGGAGTGTGACCTGAGACCCTGCGTTTCTAAGATCCCTGATGATGACAGTGCTGCTGGATTAGAGTTTAGCAAGATCCTGGGGTCATCATTTTAACACAAACAAGTCCAGAGAGATTAGAGTTCAGCCAACATTTTTGAACAGCACATATTCCACAAGTAGGGCTTTGAATAATGCTGATTCTACTGAGAGCTAATCTTGCACTCAGGTACCAGTAAAACCTGCTTTCTCTTGTCTGAGGGACCCAGCTAGAAGTGTCATGGTAATTACTATTGTGTGTCAGAATCTTTTAGAAGTGGTGTGTCTTCTTTCAAGGTTTATAAATATGTTGGGGGGAATGAGTTTATGCACATCATGAAAAACATATTTTGAAAGGAAAATTCTAAGTCTTTTTATGCCAAAGCCTTCAGTCATCGGAGATAAGATGTACATGGTTGTTGTCCATTATTGTTTACCTTTGGGACTTCATCTTTGTTTATAATTCATAATAGCAAGAAGCTCAGCATTGAGATTCTTGATAGTTAACACCAATAGTGATTTGAAATAGTTTTATCTATTGAATGCACATTATGTACAAGGTCCAATTAAAAAAAAACTCATTCTAAAAATATACTTTTGTGAGTGAATTAATTTTGAAGTACTTATTTAAAGATTATTATTATGACACTTGGACAATAAATTAAATGCATGAAAGCTGACTGTGTGCATACTTCCAAAAGCTATTGTGTTTGAGCATCATACATTTCATTACCAGGTCAATACCATAGATCCTTTGAATTCATCAGCAATATATCCTGACATCTTTGTGAATTCTCATGTGCACTTCCTTGTAACCAGAAGTGAAAGTAGCCTCATGAGATGCCTAATGAGAGCAGTGGCCACAGGAGTAGATAGCAAGACTCCTAGAGGCAGAGAAGCCACTGGTGGGTTGGGTCCTCCCAGTGGCCAGGTTTCTCATGTTCTCTCAGTGATCTCATCAACCTTAGCATTCAGCTCAGCAGAATTACATAATACATGTATTGTTGGATATTTCAAGTGGCTGGTAAATAGTCTAAGCTACAAATATCAAATCCACAACTGTGAATATATAAACATTCATCTGGACATGAAAAATGTCTGTACCTCTACGTCTTGCACTGTTTAGCTCTTCCTAATGGTTATTTGAGGTGGAGGTGTGTGGTATTTCCACTTCCTATGGGCTGTTTTTCTATACTACTTTAATGTTTTACCAGTGGCATGCATAATTCTGATGGCTTTGTAATCAGGAAAAAATTAACAGAATTCTTTATATCTCTTGAGTATACATTTAAGGTGATTTTTTATTGAGTAGAGCTATGGATTATCAGGTGATGATTATATGATTGTCATTTACAGGTGCTATTAATATTATATATATATATATATAATATGATAAAGGATTATGTTGCACAGGTTGATTTCATATTTCTCTCCAATCATTCAACAAACTTTTCTTGAGCAACTAGTATATGCCAGGCATTATGCTAGGGGGTAACATGGCCTTCAGTGTATTTTTTTAAGAAAGAGAGATAACCATGTGGACAAAAAGTGGGTCTCATTGTAGTTAATAAAATTCTAAAAGGCCAGGACATTTCCACAGATGATGTGAGCCACAGGTCTGGGTACACTCTGCGATGATGGGTCCCTTTTCCACAGTTATTCATTCCTCTTTAGATATCACATAGAAAGAGCAAGCAGATCTGACATCACATCCCTGACACAAATCTCCTAGACTTCTACATTGGAATAAAAAGCATTTGGTAAACTAAGCTGAGTATATCCTCAGGAATTCTGCTTGGAGTTAATAATCATTAGAAAACAATACAGAAAAAAACAATAACTTTATCCTACTTTTCTAGTGGGGTTGTAATAATATTCTATAGGCATTCCTATGTCATGTGAACAATAAAAGGAAAAGTATGTTTTACAAAGTTAAACATTTTAGGGAAAAGATGGTAAGCTGTTTGTTCCTCTCTAAACTGTTCTTAATGATAACAGCAAAGATGCCTTCCTTTCTTGGTTTTAAAAAACAAAACAAGGAATGTATATGTCAAGCCATAGTATGAAAACTTTGCAAACTTTCTCAAAGCAAAGTATTTATTTCATTTGTATCTAATAATAAGTATCATTGGTAATACATCTTAAGACTGGACAGATTTGCGGCATGATTCACCAGAGCCGAGCAGCTTGACATTAATATCAAGTTGCCTGTTGTTTCAGAACTGTACTTTTCACAGCAGTATCACCAATGATTTGAAAGCGTTCACAGACAAGTTTGGTTTTGATGTCCTCATCCTCCTGGCCAGTTACCTGTCGGAGGAGCAGCAGCCCAGACAACAGATTGCTGTGTACTCTGAGAACCTAGAGCTGTGCAGTCAGGTAAGAACCTCCTTGAGCCAATGATTTCCCTGAGTCCCCATCTGCTGGCTCTGAGAACATGGGGTAGAAGATGGCAGTGGACTGGCGGCTTAAAGAAATTGGTCCAAGAGATAAGGTCCTAGAATTTGAGTTTTAAGAAATGTTGGCGGCTGGGTTTCCCTGGCGGCTCAGTGGTAAAGCATCCACCTGCCAGTGCAGGTGACGCTGGCTCCATCCCTGATCTGGGAAGACCCCACAGGCTGGGGAGCAGCAAAGCCTGTGTGCTCCAACTATTGCGCCTATGCTCTGGAGCCTGGAAGCTGCAACCCCTGAGCCCACGAGCTCTAGAGCCTGTGCTCCACACAGGAGAAACCACCACGGTGAGAAGCCCATGTACCGCAACTAGAGAGTAGCCCCCGCTTGGTGCAACTAAAGGAATAGCCCAGCGAAGACCCAGCACCGCCAAAAATAAATAAATAAGTAAATTGATGGTAGCATAAATACTACTTTAAAAGAAGAAACGTTGGGGGTATTTTGCACATTTGGTTAGTTATTTCTCAAATTTTTCGTTTTGATGCTATAAATTAATTAACTAATTAGTTTTAAGTGCTTTAATTCAGTTTTTAAGTTTTTAGCAGTTATGCTCTGTTACCAAAAAAATCATCTAACTAGAATTGGCAGTGAGGTAAATGTTGAGTTTTTTTTGTTTTAATTGAGGTGTAATTGACAGATAGCCGTCTATTAATTTCAAGTGTACAACAGAATGACTCAGTGCTTGTGTATGTTGCAAAATGATCACCACATTAAGTCTAGCTAACATCCATCATATATATAATGATGTTTTTATATCATTATATATTTTTTATAATATATAATTTTTTTTCTTGCAATTAGAACTACTCTACTTTCTTGTGTGTGAGCTAAGTCCCTTCAGTTCTGTCCTACTCTGTGTGACCCTATGGACAGTAGCCCGTCAGGCTTCTCTGTCCATAGGACTCTCTAGGCAAGAATACTGGAGTGGGTCGCCATTACCTTCTCCAGGGGATCTTCCCAACTCAGGGATCAAACCTGAGTTTCCTACATCTCCTGCATTGTCAGGCAGGTTCTTTACCACTTGCGCCACCCGGGAAGCCCTTCTACTCTCTTAGCAACTTTCACATATGCAATACAGCGTTGTTAACTATAGTCACCATGCTGTACATGACATCCCTGTGACTTATTTATAACTGGGAATTTGTACCTTTTGACTCCCTTCACCCATATAGGGACTTTAAAAGAGCCCCGGAACCATTTCTTTTTTTTTTGGCTGAATCCATAAAAAGAAAGATCATATCTTTTTCACCCAAATGAAAGTCATCGTCCTTTGGGTACTGTTTGCTTTGAGGACTGCTACCTGGTAATAACTAACAAAATTTAGTCCCTGACTAAATACCTGTTTGGTTTCCAATGTTTAATAACTGATCTGAAGCTTCAATCAAAGCTAGTATTTTGACACAGCCACTAATCAAATATCTTGGATACCTTGGACATGTAGGAGAAAAACATACATTTTTCAAAAAAAAGTTTTTCTTCAGGTACTATAATAAAATTCTGTTTGGATAATCAGTCAGATCTTCTTGGTTGAGAGCTGAGTTTTTTAACCCAGTTCCATTCAGTCTCTCAGTCGTTTTCGACTCTTTGCAACCCCATGAACCGCAGCATGCCAGGCCTCCCTGTCCATCACCAATTCCAAGAGTTTACCCAAATTCATGTACATTGAGTCGGTGATGCCATCCAACCATCTTATCCTATGTTGTCCCCTTCTCCTGGCTTCAATCTTTCCCAACACCAGGGTCTTTTCAAATAAGTAAGCTCTTCACATCAGGTGGCCAAAATATTGGAGTTTCAGCTTCAACATCAGTCCTTCCAATGAACAGCCAGGACTGATCTCCTTTAGGATGGACTGGTTGGATCTCCTTGCAGTCCAAGGGACTTGCAACAGTCTTCTCCAACACCACAGTTCAAAAGCATCAATTCTGCGCTCAGCTTTCTTTATAATCCAGGTTTTCATAATATAAGAAGTAGACAAAATTAGGACTTCCCTGATGGTGCAATGGATAAGAATCTGCCTGTCAATGCAGGGGATATGGGTTTAATCGCTGGTCTGGGAAGATTCCATGTGCCACGGAGCAACGAAGAGCCCAAGCACTACAACTACTGAGCCCACATTCTAGAGCCCACGAGCCACAGCTCCTGAGGCTGCATGCTGCAGTTACTGAAGCCCAAATGCCTAGAGCCTGTGCTCTGCAGCAAGAGAAGCCACCACAGTGAGAAGCCCATGCACCACTGTGAAGAGTAGTAGCCCCTGCTCACCACAACTAGAGAAAGCCCACACAACAACAAAGACCCAGTGCATCCAAGATAAATAAGTAATTAAAAAAAAAAACAGTCCTTTTAAAAAAAGTCAATGAAAATAGGGCAGTGGATATACCAAATCAGGCATATTTAATAACTAATATGAGACTGTACATAATTCATTATAATCTGGATGACACAGACATAGAACTGTTTCATCACTTATCTTTCCTCACTAATGGCTTAGACACCTGGTCTACTCACAGATGGCTAGAGGTGAAGTCTCAACTCCCTTCTTTTCAACATCCTCACTTTCTGTCCCCCAAGAGATCCATTTCTTGACACTCTCCAGGTTCTCTGTGCCCTTAAGTCCAAATATGAACAAGTCCCCTTCTCTTGCTGCAGATGCATTTGATACCTTTTTGACCCACATACATCTGTGAATTGCATCACCAGTCTGTGGTTTTTTTCAGTGCTTTGTTCTGCACTGAGTTTCAAAGCTTTTGTTATGTCTTATAAATAAAATTTTATTATATCTTTGGTCACTGGTTTCCTAGGGACAGGACTAAGGTTTCCTAAGCCTCTAAAACAGTGGTTTCAAATCACTTTTTGTAGCAAACTGATTTAAATATTGGTTAATCTAGAACAGACAGAAGTAGCAGATAGATGAAGGGATTAGAAGCCCTTGAGTTGACTCCACCCTGTCTCTCCTCACCAGCCCTCCCCATTTATCATCTCCTTGAGATCTTGAGCAACACAAAGTCAGGACTGCTCTGGAGGAATCCTTCTTTGACCATGTCGTCACAGTTGGTTAAGGGTCAGCCTCTATAGCTCAGATGCCTGAGTTCAAAAATGTGGCTCCATCCATTGATAGTGTTGTTGGTCAAATTATTTAAGCTTTCTGTGTCTCTGTTCCCTCACTGGGAAAATGGGGATAAAAATTCCTACTGGGGGGCTTCCCTAGTGGCTCAGTGGTGAAGTATCCACCTGCCAGTACAAGACACCCAGGTTCGATCCCTGATCCAGGCAGATTTCACATGCTGCAGAGCGACTGAGCCTACGTGCCATAACTATTGGGCCTGAGTCTGGGAGCCACAAGTGCTGAAGCCTGCATGCCCTAGAGCCCCTGCTTTGTAACAAGAGAAGCCACCTCAATGAGAAACCCACACACCTCAACGAAGAGTACCCTCAATTGCTGCAACTAGAGAAAAGCCCGAGCAGCAGTGGAAACCCAGTACAGTCAAAAATAAATAAAAAATAATTTTTTGAAAATTTTCTACCTTGTAGAATTATTGTGAGGATTATAGGAGATATTGCACATAAAATCCTTAGAACTGTGCCTGGCATATGAAAGCAGTCAATGAATGTTAATTATTATTATTATTGTCTATGTGAGCTCTGTATTTATAACTGTTTTTGTTGTTATTACCTCCACTAATCCTCTGGGGCCATTTCAAAGGCCCAGTGTGCAAAATGTCCTCAGCATTTCCCAGGAAGTCACAGAGCTACAGCGCAGTTTTGGCCTCACATCTCCCTACTTTCCATGGAAGCTCTGTCTGATCTGGGCTCAGTGTCAGCACTTCCGGGGGCAGGAAGAGACGGCTGGAGTGTGAGTGCTGTTGAGAAAGCTGCCCCTGAAACTGCTTCCTCTTCCTACTTTCTCCTTTACCTTAAAGCAGGTCTCAGCTGCCTATGACAAACAGGAGTCTTCCTTCTGCACCATTTCCTCTAGTCCAATATATTCCCCCCCAGTTTTGTCTACAACTACCATTATCTCTGCCTTTTGCAAAGCTGAATTTTGCTCCTGTTGGATGATGGCATTAAGTTATACTGAGGAAAGGATTTAAATAGTTTTATCTTTCTTTACCTATAACTTTTTAGAGCCAGCAAAACTGAATAACTGGATTTGGGGTTCAATAAAAAGCCAGTTCGGTTGGATTAGAGAATGGGGTGGTAAATTAAGTGGAATTTGGTGTGTTTTGCATCCTATAATTCTCAGTTCTGTCTTTTTCCTAGACAGATGAACACAGATTAATTTTACATTACGAAAAATTAAGAAAGAAAAATTGCAAAGGGCAAAGAGAACCTGAGTGCTCACACAAATCCCTGTTCTTCCCCAACAGATCTGCTGTGAACTGGAAGAATGCCAGAATCCTTGCCTGGAGCTGGAACCCTTTGAGTGTGGCTGTGATGAGATCCTGGTGTACCAGCAGGAGAACCCTTCTGTGACTTGTGATCAGGTGTTTCTCCTTGTCAAGGAAGTCATCAACAGGAGGTGTCCGGAGATAGCCTCCAACAGCCGGACATCCTCCACAGAAGCGGTGGCAGGCAGTGCCCCGCTCTCCCAGGGATCTTCGGGGATTATGGAGTTGTACGGTTCTGATGTAGAGCCACAGCCAAGCTCCGTGAATTTCATGGAAAACCCTCCCGATCTTGGCGATTCTAACCAGGCCCAGGTGGATGTCAATGCGGACCTGGTGAGCCCAGACAGTGGGCTGGCCACCATCAGAAGCAGCCGCTCATCCAAGGAGAGCTCCGTGTTCCTCAGTGACGACAGCCCTGTGGGAGAAGGGGCGGGGCCTCACCACAGCCTCCTCCCAGGGTTTGACTCCTACAGCCCCATCCCCGAAGGAGCAGTAGCCGAGGAGCATGCCCGCTCTGGAGAACACGGTGAATCATTCGACCTTTTCAACTTTGACACAGCACCCAGGGTTTCTGGGCAGTCCCAACCATCCTCCCATTCTGCAGACTACTCCCCAACAGATGACTTCTTCCCCAACAGTGATTCCTCAGAAGGACAGCTCACCATGGGGTCTAAAGAACTTGACAAGAGGGGGATGGACGTGCCTAATTATTCATCCAGTTCTCTCTTGTCGGCTGGCAAAGAGAGCCTCGTGGAATTTGATGAGGAGTTTGTCCAGAGACAAGAAAGTCCCGGGGATAATTCTGAAAGAAATTTAAACCTGACAGGTTTTATGCAAGATGAATCTCCTTCTCAAGAAAGTCTAAAAACTGTTGGAAAGAGGATCCCCCCGACACCTATGAATAGCTTTGTGGAAAGCTCACCATCCACTGAAGAACCAGCTCTGCTCTATTCAGAAGATGTGACCCCCAAGACAGTCAACACAGGTCACCCAGGGCCACCTCTAACCCGGGCGCGATGCAGCAGCTGGTGGGATGGTTTGGAAATCAACTCTAAAAATATCACAGATGCCTGGAGTTCCAGCAAGCAGGAATCTGTTTTCCAGAGCCCCGAGTCCTGGAAAGATCATAAGCCAGGCCCAGCTGATAGGAGAGCCTCAGACTCTATATTTCAACCCAAGAATCTTGACTTCCCAAAGTCAAGTCCCTGGGAGTCAGAATTTTGTCAGCCTGGGCTGGGCAACAAGGATATTCAAGACTCAAATGAGAAAAATTTTCAGTTTCAGGACATGCCCCCTGAGAAATCACGTTTGCTGAATGTTTCTCCTCAAGGAACAAACCACCTGATAGAAGACTTCGCTGCCCTGTGGTGTTCTGACCGCTCTCCCACTGCCATGCCTGAGCCGTGGGGAAACCCCACAGATGATGAGGAACCAGCTGCTGCAGCGTCATTCCCAGCCTGGAGTGCATTTGGTGAAGAAGGTGATGCCAAAGCTTTGAAAAATACTTGGAATCTGCACCCAACGAGCAGCGAGACACCTTCTGTGAGAGACCCAAATGAGTGGGCCATGGCCAAAAGCGGGATTTCTTTCCCTTCAGAAGACCTCGTGGACAGTTCACCCAGTGAGGCAAATGACGAAGCAGTTCCAGAAATCTGGGGCAAGAAGAACCATGACCCCAGAGATGATATTCTCATATCTGGAAATCCCACATCTGATCTGGATCATCCATGGAATAGTTCTAAGCCAGCAAAGGACCATCAGAACAGTGTGGTGGGCCCAACAGTTAGGGGCAAGGTGTACAAAACTGCAGATTCTTGGAACCTTTTTGAGGAGAGTAACAGGGAAGGAGGTTCAGATGTCCCAGCACCTTGGGAGGATTCCTTCTTATCCTATAAATGTTCTGACTACAGCGCATCCAACGTAGGGGAAGACTCGGTGCCCTCCCCCTTAGACACCAACTACTCCACCTCCGACTCTTACACTTCACCGACCTTGGCCAGAGAGGAGAAAGAACCCAAAGACAAGCCACTCACTAAAGAGGAGGGTTTTGAGTCACAAGATGCTGACTGTGCCGCAGAGGGTGCTGACGTGCCTCCTCAGTCCCCACAGCAGCCACCAAGAAATCGAATTAGTTCAGGTCCTGGGAACCTGGAAATGTGGGCTTCATCTCAGGCAGATGGTGGCTCAGAAATAAATGCCACTCACAGCCCGGATAAAGATCTACTCCAGGTAGAGCCCACGGACGATCAGAATGTCTCCCTGGAGGATGAGGTGGGGGAAAGTAGCCAGTCCAGTTATGATGACCCCAGCATGATGCAGCTGTACAATGAGACGAACCGACAGCTCACGCTTCTGCACAGCAGTGCTGATGCACGGCAGACAGCCCCTGACAGCCTCGACACATGGAACAGAGTGATTCTGGAGGACACCCAGTCTACTGCAACCATCTCGGATATGGACAATGACCTGGACTGGGATGACTGTAGTGCAGGTGTGGCCATCACCGGTGAAGGTCAGGCACAGGGGTACATGGCGGAAGGTAGCGAACCTGAAACCCGATTTTCAGTGAGACAGGTAGAACCCTGGGGTGTGGAGTATCAGGAAGCAAATCAGGCAGACTGGGAACTCCCTGCCTCTTCTGAGCATAACCTGGATGCGGCTCCTGATGAATACCACGTGCTGAATGAGAAAAGCGGGCAGCTGATTGCGAATAGTATTTGGGATTCTGTCATGAGAGATAATGTCATGTCATCATTAATATTACCCAGCCCATCGTATGCTACAGATACAGAACAGAGCAAATCACCTCCTGAAACAACCAGCTCATTAGAAAAAATTCAGGACAATCACTTTGCAGACGTGCTGGAAGCCTCTGGAGCCAGTGAGTCTGAAACAATTGATCCTGACAAGCAGGACACATGTGGGGAAACCCTGCCAAGTGATATGGCATATTTGGTGACCAGACTTGAGGATCCAGAGCATTCTGCATGCTCAGATCCCTGGAAGGGTCCTAGCTATGGACAAAAGGAAAGTGAGAAGGAATTCCATGGAGCTGCTGATAGGGATGAGCTGATGGATGGAGCCTCGGAAGCTTCTGGAAAAGGGCAAGGTAGCCAGGAATGTCCATCCCCAGCTGCATCTGATTCTCAAGAAATCTCCAATGAACCAGGCAAAATCAGAAATTTTTCAGTGACTTCCAGTCCTCAGACCAAGGAACTCCAGGAAGTATTAGAGCAGGAGAAAGGGTCTTACACTCCAGACCCCTGTGATGTGCAAACAGAGGTGTCCTCAGATGACTTGCTGGCAAGAGAGACGTGTGACGAGCACCTCATAAGCCCCAGAAGAAATTCAAGTGAAACTACTGAAATTTCAGGTAGGCTGAATGCCACAAAAAGTGTGTCTCTACCTAAAGTGGATGTAGAGAAACCTGAAGAATGTGACATTCTGGAGCCAGAGAAAATTAACCAAGAGCAACCTGATGAATGTCCCCAAGGCCCTGACTCTTGGGATGGCCCTAAGGACAGTGATGTGCTGGTCAGTGGCGCAAGTTCTGAGATAACTGTGAATCTCGAAGTTAAGAACGCTGAACACAGCCCTCCAAGAGTCAGTTTATCGGAAAATGATGACAGAGATAGTATTCCTAGTGAGTATACACTTTCAAGTGCATCCAGTCCTGACACAAATGATTCTTCGGCTGCATTGCCTTCCTGGGACCAAGGACCCAATACTGGGCATCAGAAGGAAAATCAAAATGATTGGAGTACACAGAATCACCAAGAATCTGAATTAATGACTACGGATGGTCATGTAGAAGTAGTTGCTGAAATGAAGGGTTTGGAGAAAAACAGAATGGATAGGTTTGAAAGGAGCTTAGATCACAAGGTTCCTAAATTTTTAGAGTTTTGGGGTGACTCGATAGATGGTGATTCCTTTTCCTCTTTATCCAGCCCAGAAACAGGTAGATATTCTGAATATTCAGATGCATATCAGGAAAGAAATCTAGTAATCAGCCATCAGGAGAAAAATGAACATGATCATCCTGAAACTGTGCAGCCAGAGAACACCAGCTTCATTTCAACAAGCTCAGGTTCTGATGATGATGGTGAAGGCTATGAAGAGTCAGTGGAGAAAGAGATCCATTCGGACACTTTTCAAGTGGCTCCGAGTGAACTCAGAGCTTGGGATTCATTGAATAAATCTAATAAGTCCTTGGCCATAGCAGATCCTGAATCAGAGCAATGTTCTGTCTATAGAGGCAGTCCAGAGCGAGCAGAGAATGAGAATAAGTCAAACCCATCCTGTGATGATCAACAAAGCAGCCCTGATCACTGGAATTTCTCACCAGTAAGGGAGACTGAATTACAGGTGACAGCAGTGGATAAGGAGACAAGGTCTTCTCCAGAAATAGGGAGGACAGGAGATGTCATATGGCAAATATCTCCCAAAGCTGAACCAAATAATGAAAATTACTCTGAATTGGAAATGGCTGACTTCTCAACTGAGAGGACGGAGTGGTGGAAGGCCTCCCTGCAGGAAGGGCAACCAATCGAGAGTGCATCTGAAGGGGAATTATCTAACTCCAGTGCTGTGCTAGAAATGAATTCCTCAGTGTGCGAAAACCTGGGTCCCTGGGGAGTGCCCACTCAGGGTGATACTGAATCCCTGGCACTACACGGTACCAATCCGTTCAATGATAACCGTCAGTCACCCTTTCTAGATCATAATGGGGAGAATGCCCACGAGCAACTTTGGAACATTCAACCAAGGCAGCCAGACCCAGAAGCTGATCAGCTTAGTCAGCTTGTAATATTGGACCAAATCAAAGACCCAGATTCCAGAGAACAAACCTTCATGTCTTCTGCCGGTGACGAACGCTCCTCTGAAGTCCCTACCCAAGAACAGTGTCAGAATTCAGTGCTGTCCGCCTGGGAACAGCCAGACTCATCTTGTACTTATGCAGGTGAAAATGAATGCGTTGTATCTGGTGTAGCGACAACTGAGTGTCAAGAGACAAATTGGTGGGAAGAGGAAAAATCACACCCAAGTGAAATGACAAATTCAAGCATCACCTCTGACGATTTCCCTGCCGTCCGTTCTTCCACCCGGTTGATGAACAAGGCAGGCTCTGAATGGAGCGACTCTGCCCCTACCGAGGGCCCCCAGGGCACGTTTGTTCCAGATATTTTACACAGAAACTTCCAAGAGGGTGGGCACCTGGCCTCAGCTTCGCCCGACTTGTGGATGGGTGTGAAACAGCCTTTCAGTGTGAAGACAGATGGTGAGGATCCCGATATACTGACTCACTGTGACCACGACAGCGATTCCCAGGCTTCCAACAGCCCTGATGTTTGTCATGATTATGAAGTAAAACCAGAGACTAAGCAGCACATCGATGCTGGGCTGGGACCTGAAAGGGAAGCCAGTGAGTTACATCTCACTGAGCCAGAGATAGATGAAGAACCCAGACAGGAGCCTGGGCAGGAATTTGTTCCTTACACTTCAGAACTCTCCTCTGAAAATGTCATTCCACTGCCTCCAGTCAGCGAGCAGACAAATACAAATGACTCATCTCAGACTTCCTCTCATGAGTATTTTCCTGAACCTTCTGAAATTGATGGTGAAAACAATACAGCCTTAAAAGCATCAGAACAAGGAGCCAACCGAGATGTGACACCAATTTTGGAACCTGTTGAGAGAACAATCTCAATGATTGAAAACGTGGAAACCGGTATTTGTGTAACTTACCAAGAGCCAACTGTGGACGACAGTAGGTCTTCAATATCAGAAGACTTTCTTCCTCAGAGGCAGACCGATGCAGGGGACTTGTTGGACCATGAGCAGCCCTTTGTTACTGAGAATCCTGCCATGGTTTCTGATGCTTTGCTAGCCTCGGATACTTGTCTGGATGTCAGTGAAGCTGCCTTAGACCACAGTATTAGCGACGCCTTGTGTCTCAACACGTCCACAGGAACAATAGATGATGTGAGTAAGCTGACGTTATCAGAAGGCGTTCCTGAAACACCATTTGATGGGGAGGCAGGGAAGCAAGATATCTGTTCGTCTGAAGCCTCGTGGGGTGACTTTGAGTATGATGTCATGGGCCAAAATATTGATGAAGACTTAATGAAAGAGCCTGAACACTTTGTCTATGGTGGCGACCCTCCCTTGGAAGAAGATGCCCTGAAGCACGAGTTTGCACCTTACACGCCTCCCTTTGATTTGTCCTATCTCACGGAACCTACTCCTGGCATCAAAACCACAGAGGAAGCTGGGACTCCAGAGGATGAGTCTCTGGGGAGCGAAGCTGCAGAGATACTGCTTTCTGCCCTTCCTGATGAAAGAAACCAGGAAGACCATACTGAGACCACAGACAGACAGCCTGAAGGCCAGCCAGTTGTGTTGCATATTCACGAAGACCCTGAGTCAGTTCCTTTGCCTGTCGGAATCGATGCCAACCCTGAGTTGTCTCCTTCAGACATTAACTGGGAAGTAGAAACAGATCATTCAGATTCACCAGCAGGTGGAGACATAGGACCACCAAGTGGTAAGAAGCATTTCATTCCTCCACTCTTGAGAAATTGCTGCTTTCATTCAATTAATGCATTTGTAAAATGCACTCTTCCTACCAGTGTTGGTACAGAGGAACTAACTACATTTGCAGTGCATGCTTAACCAAGTCTTGACTTACTGCAGTAATATCTACTGCTTGTAGAATAACTGTTCTTGACAGTGCATGCAAATTAAACAGCTCTACAAAATGAAAGTATTTTTAAACTCTCTCTTTAGATAGATCATTTGCAAAGATCACAAGTCACATAATGTGTTAATGAAGGCTTGCTCTCTCCTTCTCATCTTCATTTTTCACTTCTAGGTGCCAGTGAGGGAATATTAGAGTTGGAGGAAGAAAAAATAATTCCTACCGAAGAGCCTGAGCAGGTAAAATCAGAACATGGGGAGGAAAGGTACACTGAAAAGAAAGAAGATCGTCATGCATTGCACATGGATTACATACTTGTAAACCATGAAGAAAATTCACTGCCAGAGCCAGAGGCCTGTGAAGCTAGAGAAGTCACATCGGAATTAGAAGAGCTTCACATAGATTCCGAGGAAAAAGGGCTGCCAGAGACTCGGTTAGCCAGCTCCCTGGACACATGCCAACCAGGTTCCTTAAATGAAAGAAATCAGCTAAATACAGAGAGAATGTCTTCCAAAGATGATAAGAGATCATCTTTTGAAAGCCCTGGGCAAGACCAGAGTTGGATGGTCTTGGGCCGTAGTGAGGTTAGTGATCCATCATCGGAGACCACGGACTCGGGACCTGGATGGTCTGGTGAGGCTGTGGAGCCAGCCTCTGGTCATAGGCTGGGCCAGAGCCCCCACATACAGATTCTGGAAGAAATGAAGCCTCTAGAATCTTTAGCACTAGGGGAAGCCTCTGATCTGGGCAGCCAATCACGGAGGAGCAAGAGCCGCAGCAGAGCTGGCCCTGATGCAGTTATGTTGCAGCCTGTCACCCATGACAATGAGTGGGAAATGCTTTCACCGCAAAACATAATCCCTGAAATGGAAGTGGAGGAGGAGACAGAGTTTCTTGAGCCCAGAACAAGGAAACCAAGACCAAACGGGTAAGCAAAATACTACATTTATTTTTTTCCTGGAAACTATTTTGTTAGAGACTGGGGAACCACTGAGGGATTATGGAGTATGAAGAATATCTAGATGATAGGAGCTTTGCTTACGTGTATTGCAAAGCATAATATCAGTGAAAGCAGTTGCTAGATAACCATATTGATAATGAGGATTTGTGTACATTTTCAGCCAAAAAAGGCCCTTTAGTTTCCATCCAGAGTCTTACACTTACCTTTCTGACTTCATCTAACTTACCTAACTTCCTTCATCTACTCAATACCTATTTTACTTTTAAATAGTTAATTGGTACTGGAGGGGAACAGATACACATTTATTCATAATGCAAGGCAGTTTGCACACATTATCTTACTTAATTCTTACAACAACCCTGAAGTGGTAGGTTTTAATTTTTATACATACTGGTGGAGGGTCAGGAGTTGGGGCTCAGAAAGTTTCTATAACTTGCCGAGAATTAAGTAACCAGAGTGAGCACTTTGAGATTCAAAGTTTTCCACCTTCAAAACCTGTGTTTTCCAGCAGACACATTGCCTGTCATACAGAAAAGGTGATTCTGTTTTTATGTGAGTATCTAACTTACTTACAGGGAATGAGGAGACTCCATAGCAGGCTTAAAATCTTAATGTGACTGAAAATTAGCAAATAACCATCAAACCAGTAATTCATGCATTCATTTGCTGTTTGGATTTTGAGAATCTGCTCTGGCCAAGTTTCTGGGTAGCCAGTGGACATCATTCTTGCCCTCAAGTTTCCAGGCCCAGCTAAAACTGTTTAGGGTAGTTGATTTCTCTACACTTGCTCTGATAAAGCACCCCTGCTTCCAGGGACAAAAGGACATGTTGTGAAAAGTATCTTAAGTTACATGTTTCCTCCATAAAGTAGTGGAGAAAAAAGTACCTTTTTCTTACTCATTTTTTTAAGTTTAATTTTTAGCTTATATTGGAGTACAGTTGACTTACAGTGTTATGTTAGTTGTATAGCAAAATGATTCACTTATATATACACATATATCCATTCTTTTCCAGATTCTTTCCCCATATAGGTCATTACAGAGCACTGAGTAGAGTTTCCTGTGCTATACAGGAGTGCTTGTTGATTATCTATTTTTATATACAGTAGCATGTATATGTTAATCCCAAACTTCTAGTTTCTTCCCCCACAACATATCCCCTTCGGTAACCTTAAGTTTGTTACTGAAGTCTGTGAGTCGGTTTCTGTTTTATAAATAAGTTCATTATATAATTTATTTTTGGATTTCACATATAAGTGATACTCTATGATATTTGTCTTTTCTGACTTACCTCACTTCATATGATAATCTCTAGGTCCATCCATGTGGCTGCAAATGGCATTATTCTTTAATGGCTGAGTAATATTCCATTGTCTGTGTGTACCACATCTTCTTTATCCATTCCTCTGCTGATGGACATTTAGGTATCTTTCTCCTGCTCATTTTAGGAGCATAAAGGACTTTATACACTATATGCGCACTGCGTGTCAAGGCAGCTGGATTTCAGCCTGGCTCTACCACTGCCCACTTACATGTTTTAATTAACCCTAGATTTAAGTTTCCTCATCTGTAAAATTGGTGGGTTGGGCTGGAAGATCTCAAGTCTTCCTTCAATACTGAATCCTAGAACTTTGACATCACATTTCTCCATGAAAGGAACAGAGAAATCAGAAAGAACAGTGGAGGGATATTGAAGGTTAGCAAAGTGCTATCAAGAGTTAAAAGCTGTGCCCTGTTCAAGTGCAGCTTCGTAAATCCAGACATTTTCAGTTGGCCTAATCTTTCTTTCTTCCTGTCAAGCTGTTTCCTTCCAGAGAGACCTAAGATCCGTTATCAGAAAGAGAGTAGCAGATGGATCCCAGCGGCCCTGCTGGCATTGTTATAGATTGAGCTCTGAACACAGGCAGCCTTGAGTTGGCTGAGCTATTGTTTGGCTTCTTGTCTGCACTCTGCACATGCCGCTGAAATCCAGCAGATGACAGTGTTCAGTGGGGCCACTTAACCCTTTTAATGAGATTTCTTTGCTCATCTCTTTCTGCTCAGCCCCTGTCGGAATGAAAATTTTCTCACAACTGGGGAAGGGGACAGATTTTCCCACTGGCATTTGTTTCCCTTTTTACCTAAATAATTAACTCTGAAGTATTTGAAAGCTTTTCTCTGTGCTAGATTTTGGAAGGATGCAGAATTATCTAAAACAGTGGTTTTCTAAATGGGGCCCTAAAACCAGCAGGCCTCAGCATCATCTAGTATTTGCTAGGAAGGTATATTACTTGCCCTACCCAATACCTCCTGAATCAGGAACTTCAGTCATCTGTTTCAATACCTCCTCCAGGGCATTCTGATGCACAGTAGTTTGAGAACTGCTCGTCTGAAACTTAGTCCCATCTCTCTAGGAGTTATTTGATAAAAAGAGTTCAACATAAATGAAAAGGTAGATAATAGTGTGATATTTAAATCGAGATTATTGATGGCCAATGTCTGTTTAAATATATTTATATTTAAACATATATATAAATATATGTATATTTATATGTAATACAATATAATATATATATAATATTATAATATAAATATATTTATATATACCAGTGATGGACATTTGCCCTGGACCAGGTTCTAAGCATTGTATATGCAGTCACATGTTACCATGGCGACTGCATGAGGTACAATTACACAAGGGAGGAAACTGAAGTTGAGGAAGTTTGAATCGCTTCTCTGATTTATGGTTAAAAAGTGAAGAAGCAAGGATTTGAAAGAGACTATGTCTGGAGTATGTGTTAATGCTAGTAAATTAAGAGAGAGGCATTTGTGTAGACACTTTTTATTTTAAATTGGAGGATAATTTATTGACAGTGTTGTGATACAACGTGAATCAGCTATATGTGTAAACATATATCCCCTCCTGCTGGAGCCTCCCTGCCAGCCCCCTCAACCCATCCCATCTGTCCAGGTCATCACGGAGCACAGAGCTGAGCTCCCTGTTCCATGCAGCTGCTTCCCACTAGCTAGCTGTTGGACACAGGTAATGTGTGTATGTTGGTGCCACTCTCTCCATGGGCCCCACCCGCTCCTTCCCCCACTGGGTCCACAAGCCTCTTCTCTACATTTGCATCTCCAGGTTCATCAGTACTATTTTTTAGACTTCATATATATGTGTGTGTTAATTGTGTGGAATACGTTTATGAAGGAGGAACAAGGATGGTTTATTATCCAGCCACGTCAGGAGACAGGGTGCCCAGGACCCATGATACTTTAAGAGGCCCATGAGACGTTTTTAATTTTCTTTTCAAATGAAAAGAAAAAGTGATTGTATTCCTATGTGATTTCCATTCTGGTGTGGATTATATTTCTTTATACCAATGCAGAAGTGAAACAAAGTTTTAGGGGTTTGTTTTGTTTTAGTAAAAGGGGCCCATGGAGCAAAATGTCAAAGACCTACAGAAGTCATGTTGTGGTCTGAGAGGTGCAATTTGAGACAGGCATTAAAGGAAGGTCATGGTCTGGAAGGGTGAAGAAGTGGGTGAGAGGCTACCGAGTTAACTGGGGGAGAGTAGCATAAAGGGAATCTGGGGACTGGAAGGCGACCACAGAAGCAATGAGAAGATAGCCGTATTTTTCACACCAAAAACCTGTAGACACCTGATGCATCATCTAATCATAGGCCAAAACCAAGACTATCTAGAAAAAAATATAATAAAACCCGATCTTCAAAAATAAAAGTAGGCTAATAGTATACGTAAGATGGCATACCAACTGCAAACTGACTTCTTGGCCTCACATCACCCAGCCACACCCTCTCTGAGCTCCCATACTGTTTGGAGAGCAGTAAATCATATTTTCAGAATCTGAGGGAGCATTGGAAAGATACATTTTCTCATCATACCCCACCTACTGTCGTCTCTTGTTAATAAAACTTATTGTGAGTGCTGGGAAATAAAAGTCTCCCTTGATATCTTCACCATTGTGTTCTAGTCCTGGAATTCATCTTCCCAGAGGCTTTTGCCGGTAGCTTGGTCATCTTCCAGCTGTAGACCCACCCAGGATTGCACGCCAGTTCCCCTGAGAGTGAGGCATATGCCTGATCTTTCCTGTGTGGCCACAGCCAACATCTGCAGAGTAATCTGCGGCACGCAGGCTTTTGTTAAAGCCAAGAGCCGGGTATATGTTTATTTCAGGGAAGGTGTGGTTGCAAGAATGTCATGTGAAGAAAGGGTAAATGGTATTAGTGTTCTCCAGAGAAACAGAACCTATAGGAGCAATATATATGTATAAGAGAGGGAGAAGTAAGGGAGGGAGGGAGGGGAAATTGTTTTAAGGAATTGGAATTGGTTCATACTGCTTTATAGGATGACCAGTCTGAATTCTGTAGGTCAGGCCAACAGGCTATAAACTCAGGCAAGAGTTGTTGCAGTCCTGAGTCAGAATTCTGCAGGGCAGCAGGTTGGGAACTTAGGCAGAGTCTCTTTGTGGCAGATCTGAAGAGAGTTCTTCTGTTTTCAGGAAATTTCAGACTTTGCCTTTAAGGGCTTCAACTGATTGGACGAGGCCCACCCCACTCCAGAGGGTAATCTCCCTTACTCAAAGTCCGCTGACTTCAGTGTTGATCATATCTAAAAAATATCTTCACAGCAACATCTGGACTGGTGTTTGACCAAACACCTGGGCACGGTAGCCTGTCCAGCTTGCCACCTAGCATTATCAGAGGTTATATTCAGGAATCTGAACTATATACTAAGAGCATGGAACTAAGAGAGGACGGAACGTTTGTAAACTCACCATTGGAATTATGTAAAATGGGATGATTGCTATACAACTGTGTTGGCTTTCTACAGGTGTGGAGCAAGGATATAGCTGTGTGGGATGATAAAAGGAAATAATTTTCAAGAAGACTAAGAAAGCTGGTAATACTTGTTGAATCTTCTGTAGATTAATGCAGCAGAGGGCAGTGGGTGAGGAAGTGGGGAGAGGGATGGACAAGAGGGAGAGCTGTTGTAACATGTCCTTTTGAAACAGAGTGTTTAGAAGTAACCTAATCCTTATATTTAGGGGGCTGTATCTTTTAATTTGGGGTGTAGTTGATTTACAGTGGTGATGTTAGTTTCAGGTGTATAGCAAAGTGAATCCATTATACATGTATCATGCTTTAGATTCTTTTCCCCATATATAACAGAGTATTGAGTAGAGATCCCTCTGTTACACAGAAGGCTCTTATTATCTATTTTATATTAATATATAGTAGTATGTTTGTCAATCCCATTGTCTCCTAGTCCTGCGAGGTGAGTTATTTGATATTCCCTAAAATAAGAAAAGGACTTCCCTGATAGCTCAGTTGGTAAAGAATCCACCTTTTATGCAGGAGATCCCGGTTCGATTCCTGGGTCAAGAAGATCCACTGGAGAAGGGATAGTCCACCCACTTCAGTATTCTTTGGCTTCTCATGTGGCTGAGCTGATAAAGAATCTGCCTACAATGCAGGAGACCTGGTTTGATCCCTGGGTTGGGAAGATCCCCTGGAGAAAGGAAAGGCAACCCACTCCAGTATTCTGGCCTGGAGAATTCCATGGACTCTATAGCCCATGAGGTGGCAAAGAGTTGGACACAACTGAGCAACTTTCACTTTCACTTTTTAAAATAAGAAAGACCTTTTATATACAATATATTTCTTATTTCCCATGATCTGCTTCTTAGGGTGATCTCTGTGCTTTCTTTTTTCTTTTTAAACTAGTGATTTGGGGCCCTTTTTTCCCTGTCTAACAAGACTATGGGAAAGAATTTGTCTTTCTCCTTTTAAGTGACACCATTAGAAGATCTTTTTACATTTTTTCATGAGACTTTCTGAAATCAACTTTTTTCTGTCTATGACTTCTGGTTGAGAAGTTAGTACATTGGGTCTTACACTCATGTAAATGTTGAAAATAAAAAATGGGAAAAGGAATAATCCATCCACTTTTTCTCTCAAGGCTGGTTAATGATATGTTTGGGCTTTCAGAAGAATCAGGCTCTTTGAGCGCATACTGCCTCCTCTCTAGGTCTTGCTGTTTGAATGGGCTCTATCCCAGTTTTAAACATTTGCCCTTTCTCCAAGGTAAACTGATACTCTGTAAACTACAGTGTTCCCTTGTTTATTCACTGTTTTCTGGTTTTGCCCTGAACCAAACCTGGATGACCAAACTTGGCACTGACTCTGTTCATTTATTTTTGTAATTAGATTTTATCATTTGGTGTGTTATATTTGGTGACCTGATGGTGACAATTAAGTGTCATTAAATGTCCTTTAAATTGGCACTTCATTCAGGCCTTAGTCTTTCTCTCTCTCTTTTTTTAAAATTATTTTGGTGTCTCCCCCACCTCCATTCCACTCCTGCCCCAGCCACCTCTGCACTTCTGGCCAGCCCTTCCCAGAGTAGACTTCCAATAAGTGCTGGCAGATAGACACATATATTTTCTTTGGTCCATCCGATTTCCATTTGCAATAGACATGGCAAGTTTATTATCCACATTTCATAGACAAAAAAATGAATTCAATAAGTGAGCTGTTTAATGTCATCCAGAAATGAGAAAATGGTAAAGTTGAGACTGGAATTCTTCTCCCTTCTAGCTCAGTGTTTGTCAAATGAGACAGAAAGTAACCTTTTTTGAATTTCTATTAGGTTGATGTATTTATTCCTATTCTGTTGTCCCATGGAGAGGTTCAAGTTCAAGAGCTGAAGTTCCCAAAGGGAGATTTTGAGAATAACTGAGTCAGAACTCGCCTCTGACTCTTCACACTGTCATGTGACCTGGTACTGGGCTCTTTTCATACTTGAGCACTTATTTCCTGCCTCAGCAAATCGATCACGGCTACTGCCATGTCAGTGAGCTGCTTCTCATCTGTAAGGTGTGGCACCAACTCCAGTGGCTAGAGGCCAGAGGGAGGCGAGCAAATCAGACCCCTTGGTCTACATATGTATATCTGTACAGATATATATTTTTTAATATTTATTTGGCTGCACTGGGTCTTAGTTGCGGAACACAGGATCTTTAGTTGTGGCAGGCTAATAACTCTTAGTAGCCGGCATGTAGGATCTAATTCCCTGACCAGGGATCGAACTTGGGCCCCCTGCGTTAGGGGCGAGGAGTCTTAGCCACTGGACTACCAGGTAAGTCCCAGATGTGGGACTTTTGTGGTGAGGAATTTTATAGTGAGAGAAAACCACGAGCGCCAAGATGAGGTGATACAACCCAGCTGTCTCGTGGGAGAAACACCCGCAGAGGAGCCCTTTTGTACTGTGTTGGCTTCTAACTTGAGGAAGAATCCAAGGATCCAAGGTACTTCTCTGGCTGAAATGGGCAAAAAGTCAAGCCTGAGGTCAGAAAAGAAAAACCTCCATGATAATTGATGGCTTTGAGGAAGACAAGAAATCATGTCTTTGGAAAGCAAGATGTACTAGTGTATCAGGGACCCAGCAGGTAAGAGATGACACTTTGAATAAAGATAATTGAAGAAATATTTAATAAAGGGAGTATTTACAAAGACAGTGGCAACGTTTGAGGAACTCACAAGGAATCGTGGGGTAACCCAGGAATAGTAACAGAACAGCTGTTGTTATTTCGAGGCCTCCGGAGTCAGGGGAAGCAGTGAGTCCCAGACCCAGAATGAAAACTTTGGGTAGAAAGGGCTATCCTACAAGGAGCAGGGCATGGTCAGCCTGAGGCATTCCAGAAGGAAGGAAGCCTCCTTCCTTCCTCCTCTGATCTCCCTCCAGCAGCCCTCATGGGCCAAAACCAAGTAGAATTTAGAGAGTGAAGGGAGGGAACCTCCCAGGGAGAAAAGCAAGGTGGAACACGTTGGAAAGTGGACCTGAAGAAGCAAAGAGAAGCTAGACAGCACAACTGGCTTATCTGGAGAGTGATGGAAGCTTAGGTTCTGAAAAGTGGGCTGAGTTATATAAATGTACAGGATCGGTTTGGTATGCCTCCAAGGCATTGGAGGATTTGTTTTCAGGATACTTATGAGAGTTCCTTTAAGACAAAGGCTATCAAAAAGTCACTCTAGGATTAGGTCACCCTTTATAGAAATCCAGGCTGTATCAATGGAGGAAATTAGAATGTTACCTTCCCTTCATTTTATCTGTTGGCTAAAGGATGTGGCTTTTTAAAATTGTTGACATAAGAGAGTTTGGTTCTAGGTGATGGCTGGGAGTGGTTTTTTTTTTTAATTTTTTAATTTATTTTATTGAAATGTAGTTGATTTACAGGGTTAATTTATAGTGTTATGTTAACTACTGTATAGCAAAGTGATTCAGTTATACATGTATGTACCTTCTTTTTTATATTTTCTATTATGGTTTATCATGGGATAGTGAAAACAGTTCTCTGTGTTACAGTAGGACCTTGTTTATCCATTCCATATATAGGAGCTTGCATCTGCTAATCCCAAACTCCCAATCCATCCCTCTTACACCCTCTCTCACCCTTGGCAACAACCAGTCTGTTCTCAATATCCATGAGTCTGTTTCTGTTTCATAGATAGGTTCGTTTGTGTCATATTTTAAATTGTACATATACTTGATAATGTATCATATTTGTCTTTCTCTTTCTGACTTCACTTAATACAATAGTCTCTAGGTCCATCCGTGTTGCTGTAAATGGCATTATTTCATTGTTTTTCATGGCTGAGTAGTACTCCATTATATATACGTATCACATCTTTATCCATCCGTCGATAGACATTTAGATTGTTTCCATGTCTTGGCTACTGTGAATAGTACTGCTATTAACATAGAGGTGCATGTATCTTTACAAGTTATAGTTTTGTCCAGATGTATGCCCAGGAGTAAGATTGCTGGATCATACGGCAATCCTATTTTTTTTTTTTTTTGAGGAAACTTTGCACCGTTTTCCATGATGGCTGTACCAATTCACACTCCCACCAACAATGTAGGAGGGTTTCCTTTCCCTTACATCCTCTCTAGGGCTTGATATTTGAAGACTTTTTAATGATGGCCATTCTGACTGGTGTGAGGTGGTACTTATTGCAATGTTGATTTGCATTTCTCTAGTAATGATGAGCATCTTTTCACATGCCTGTTGACCATCTGTGTCTTCTTTGGAGAAAGGTCTGTTTAGGTCTTTTGCTCATTTTTAGATTGATTTGTTTATTTTTTTGTTTTTGAGTTGTATGAACTGTTTGTACCTTTTGGAAATTAAGCCCTTGTCAGGAACACCATTTGCAAATATTTTCTTTCAGTCCATAGGGTGTCTTTCATCTTGTTCATGGTTTCTATTGCTATGCAGAAGCTTACAAGTTTAAGTTCCTTTTGTTTATTTTGCTTTCATTTCTATTGCCTTGGGAAACTGATCTAAGAAAACATTAGTATGATTTATGTCAGAGAATGTTTTGCTTGTGTTCTCTTCTAGGAGTTTTATGGTGTTGTGTTTTATATTTAAGACTTTAGGCCACCTTGAGTTTATTTTTATGCATGATGTGAGGGTGTGTTTTAACGTTTTTGATTTATATGTGGCTGTTCAGCTTCTAGAGAGCAAAATTTTTAATTCACTTACTTAAACTATCTGAAATGTTGATCAACCGAGAATTAGAATTTATGTTAGATTGAGTGAAAAATATGTAATGCATATGGTCCTTTATGTGTTCCAAACCATATCCTGGATTAAGCCCAGCCAGCTGAGAACTATGTACCTTACCATATTTCAGAGGATCACACATAGTTTCTTTATCCAGTATTTTTTAATTGGAATATAATTGCTTTACAATGTTTTCTGCTGTACAACAAAGTGAATCAGCTATACGTATACATACAACCCCTGTCTCAGCATGCCCTCTCACCTACCCACCCCATCCCACCCACCTAGGTCATCACAGAGCACTGAGCTGAGCTCCCTGTGCTTTATAGCAAGTTTCTACACATAGAAACATAGTAGTGTATTTATATTAAACCTAACCTTCCAATCATCCCACCCTCTACTTCCCCCCTATATCCATATGTTCACCCATTTATTCTCTATGTCTGTATCTCTCTTCCTGCTCTGGAACTAGGTTCATCTGTACCATTTTTTATAGATTCCACATGTGTGCATTAATAAGTCTTCCATTTACTGCTTACATCTCTTATCACCAAGACCACTCCCTCCATCAGCCCTCAGTCCTTCACATCACACTCTTCCAGTTTGGTGACTTTGTGCCAGCCCTACTCTCAGTCTAGAACTCTCCTGACATGGCTGGCTTATTCTCATCATTTGTGGTTCTCCAGAGAAACCTCCTATAGCTGCTCCATCTACAGCAGTAGTAACTGTATACAACCAAGTTATTCTAGTTCTCAACCAGGGGCACTTTTGCCCCCCGCACCTAGGGGACATCTAGCAATATCTGGAGACATTTTTGGTTGCCACAACTGGGGCCAGTACTACTTTTATCTAATAAGTATAGGTCACACATGCTGCTAACATCCTACAGTGGACAAGAGAGCCCCCCACAGCAAAGGGCTATCCAACCCCAAGGGCCAACAGTGCCCAGGTTGAGAACCATGCTCTATCCCACCACCTTGCTCTGTTTTCTTCCTACCACTATTCCTTATATGGAAAGGTCTTCTGTTTATCTAATTGATTTTGTTGTGTGTGTCCCCACACATGAGAATGGACCCTCAAGAAAAACACACATTTGATTTGCTTATTCATTGCTATACCCCTGGTGCTTAGAACAGCACTTGCCATATACTTAGGGGCCCCATAAATACACCCAACTGAAGGAATGGAAAAGAAAGTCAAGTTTGTCCAACATAATTTGCTTTTAATGAAGATGATAATTACTAGTGTTTGCTGCTTCTCATTCCTAAGGAGACATGCTCAATTTAGCTTGGCAGTGACGTAGTTCAGGTTGCTGTAACAAACCATAGATTGACTGGGTGGCTTATAAACAACACCAATTTCTTTCTCAAAGTCCTCAGAATGCCAGCGTGGTTGTGTTCCGGTGAGAGCCCTCTTGCGCGTTTCATCCTTCCAGCTTCTCATTGAATCCTGATATATTAGAAAGAACGAGAGAGCTCCTATTGAGTGCTTCACTCTCATGACCTCACCTAATCCTAATTACTTTCCAAAGGTCCCACCTCCTAAAACCATCATACAGGGGAAGGTTTAGGATTTCAACTGATGAATTCTAGGAGGACATATTCAGTTCATAATAGGAATATGCATCTTTTCTAATGTTGCAAAAATCCATCTTTCTTTTGAAATTTGAGACCACAGTTACCTATTTTTGATGTTCTCATACTTTTCATTATAGTTCTTCCAAGATTCTTACAGCTTTTCTGTTTGCTTAGAGTCCTGTTGCCCACTTCACTCAGTCAGCCTCATGGAGAGAAACAGATGTGCCTGTTGAGTTTTTGTTTTTGTTTCTGCCTTTGTTATCCATTGCCTATACCAGTTTTAATCTCCAGGGGGGAAAACTAGTCTATTTACTTAGTCATCTGTTACATCATCAACTCAAGTAGTACTTGGCAATATATAATCTTCAAAGACCTTTCATATTATTGCTTTTTCAAACTTCAATTCATTAAATAATAATTTGAAAGCATTAGGCTCTCAAAGAATAACTAAAAATCCCCAGGATTGACATCTACCATGTTCCTTTTCATCTATATAATAATCAGGAAGCTACTTATTACATTTAAGCAGGAATTCTTTTTTTAAAAAAATAATTGTAAAAGCTGCTCCAGTGAAATGAACAAGACAGTATATGTCCTCAGATGCCCAGCTGTCACTGAGCCAGGGCTATTTTGCCTCCACACAGTCTGAGAGAACATCCTGCAAGACAAGAGGAAACATTGTTGTTGGAAACATATGTCCCATACTTCCCTGTTTAATGAAGTGCTACTTCGTGTTTTAAAGGTATCTATGATGGACCTGATAACAATAACTTAATCATTTTCCATGTCAACTGTTGACTTTTTAAAAATTTATTTTTCAATGGAGAATAATCACTTTACAGTGTTGCGTTGGTTTCTGCCATACAACAGTGTGAATCAGCTCTATGTATACATACATCCCCTCCCTCTTGAGACTCCCTCCCACTCCCCTATGCCACCCCTTCAGACTGTCACAGAGCACCCAGCTAGCTCCGTGTGCTTTACAGCAGCTTCCCTCTGCTATCTATTTACACATGGTAGTGTATATTGTTCGATATTGAGGACAGGTCCACTCACAGTGTCTGTTCTACAACATGTAGCTCCTCTTTCTGCAGCCCCATCCACTACATTTTTTCCACCTGAGGAGGGACACCCCTACTGAGCCAGCACTTCACAAAGCAGAGACCCCATTTTTAGGCTTCACCCTGGACACTTAGGGTATAGCTGGCTCTGGATCCATCTCTTCTCTGATGACTTCTGGCTCCACTTGGCTTTGGAAACTGCACTGGATTTTTGCTGAACCCTGAAAAGCCATGACCCCCTAGGGTCCCCACCTCCAATTCTCCATAACTAAACAATAGAAAGCATACAAGAAATTGTTTTCATAGCTGCTCATCACTTGGGAGAATTTTTGTAGGCTTTTAGTTTAAGTAGAGGTATAAAAATTCACTTCTTCCTCTTCTCCCTTCCCTATTGCCCTCTTACCACCCCCAGAAGCCATGGGAAAGACATGAAATGCCCTTCATTTTAAGACTAGGAGCTAACATTTCTTAAATACTTACTATGGCCAGGTCCTCTGCTGAGTAATTCACTTTCCTCTTTTATTGGAGTTAGCTCAATTGGAGAGGACCCCAAACTGCCCTGTTCTACCATAGCACCCTCCCCAACTCACCTACCCACTATCTCCCCCAAGAAACAAAATGGTCACGTAACATGGGATTTCTAACAAGCTAGTTCTGAAGGTGGTGCCTACTAGTTACTTCGCACACTGATGTCGCCTGATTGTGATCAGGAGTCTTTGATTCGTCTGACAATTTGTTTCCTTTGAAGATGATACTAATAAATGTATGCTTTTCTGTTATGTAAGCCTTTCATTCATATTTCATTTGACATAACTCCATCAAATATTTCTGTTAGCATTTTTAGAATTAATAATAGTATTAGTAGCTAATAAGTTCTTTTAACCCAAGCTCTCTAAAATCTCTACCTAGATTATCTTGCTTTAAAGTAACAGGGTTGTTATTATCCATTTGTGAGTCAGCAGTCTGTAGTTTAGCTTAGTAACTACTGGTCCAAACTTGCTAATAGGTAGTGGAAATCAGATTTCAAACTCAGGCCCTCTGACTCCACGGTCTAAGTGCTTACCGGTCACGTGCCTTTGTTTCTCAGTAGCCAAAGCTGTATTGATCTTGAGCAAACATCCTTTCTCTAGAACCTCCAGTTGGATTTCTTTATGTATCTTTCTATGCTTCCAGAGTCCATTTTTATTACGGTTCTGCCCACTGTCTGTGAAATGAAAACAATGACACTACTATCTTACTGCACGTGCTGTGAAGCTGAAGGATTTTTTTTTTTTTTAAGAGGTTTCAGGGGAACTCTGTTGCTTCCAGTCTGTTCTCTGAGACCATTCACATTCAGTCTTATTTAGGAACAGGAGTGACAACGGTGTTTCTGAGCGGACACAAAAATCCAGAGAGGGGCATTTCTGACTCCACACCCTGATGGAAGGAGTGGTTTATATTCCCAAATGAAACTCATCACAGCCCCAGCTCCTTCCCCTCGCAGAAGCAGGCAGCGGTGGTGAGGGCTCACTGGGAGATCTGGGAGGCGGGTGATCCTCCGTATTTAGATGTGCCCACGATCACGTGACCAGAAAATGGAGGCGACTCTGTATTCCCGGTTAACTGCTCCAGACAGGGGATGCTGAGGAGCCTTAGCTGAGCATCCTTCTCACTCTGCAGCCTCCTCTGTCCTCAGAAGGTAGGTGTGGGCCCTGGTGGGGCTTTAGGAGGGTCGTTGAAGGAGGTCGGATTGCAATGGAGAGTGTTATGCTCACAGACTGGGCTATTGCAGCTGGGAAGTTGGAGGGGCGAGAAGGGAGGGAGTGACAGGATGCAGAGCTCTGCCCAGTCCCTTGCAAGTGACAGCTGGCAGCTGCGTTTCATTCCATTCCAACTCATACTGGAAGGGCTTATGGTCCTGCATGCTATCTCCTACCCCTCCCTTGACAATCAGGTAATTAGGTAAATAGACTCTGCACAGCTATAAAGATTTTTTATTTGTGTCTGTGATGAAAATCGGGATAGAAAATCAAAAGAAATGACAGTTTGGAAACTGTTTAGGACTCTTACCTAATGGGTATTGAAATGTTTATTTGGACTATTTGACAAGCAGAGTGGCCCTGATACTAGGCATTTTAATTTTTTATGTTATTACTAATAGTTATTGAAGCTAGTAACATACACTTCTCTTTTTTTCTAATAGATCTTGTAGCCTTTAAATTTTACCCAAGTTCTAAGCTGCAGAAATAGGTCATCTTTAAAAATGGGCTTATGTTGTTCTCTATTGCTTTTTTCAAAATCAAAACAGAAAATGATACTTAGAGAATATCAGTATCACTGAAAAGCTAAGTTATGTTAGAAACTAAAAAAAGTTATCACCTTGTTAATTTCAAACAAGAAATACATAGGATATGAATTTCCTATGTGGAAACCAAAAACTAGACTCCCATCTAAAAGGAGTGGTTTAAAGTGTGATTCTGCTGGAGATCAGAATACTGGTCATGGTTACTTAAGGGGTGGAGGACATAATTTCTATAAACTGCCCCCCCTTCTTTCATAGGAGCTGTTAATGTTGTGTGGATCTTATGTGAATTGCTATTTGAGCATAGCTTCTGAGTTCATTTCCCACCAGATGGTTCCCCCCACCCCAACCCCCTCCTAGAGAGAAAAATGGAAGGCATCACTGAATGAGTCCATTTCAAAATGTTCATTTGAGAGTTTTCTTAAAATCATGATTGATCACATTCACACATTGTAAAAACTGGAATCATTAGATTAAACTTCCTCGTAATAAAAAACATGACCCAAGATCTTTCTCTTAATTTAAAGAGACAGGTTATCTGGCAGGCAGAAAGTGCCTTTCTGGAAGTGTCTGTATCAGTAAATTACACTTATGCAGGCTAGTAGAGGCTCTGTAGTTTAAAGCAGCCTGGACTTCACTCTGCAACTCAAAGACAAATAAATAATATGAGGTTGTTGGCTGTTGTTATTCAGTCAGCAAACTTGAACATCCTCAGGAGATTTAGCTTTGTAATGCAAAGTTACCCTTTGTGTCCTAAACAGGATCTGAAGCTTTGTAGGTGCTTAAGGGTAATGAGCCAGTTTCTCCTTCCTATTAACAAGAAGTCAAATCAACTTTTTCCCAATGGTTAGGGCTCTCTTTGGTACTTTCCAGTGAATTTCCATTTGGATTTTCATTCTTGAATGTCTTTGTACTCAGGGAAGGATTTATCTCATATTAAATAAAGGATCACAGTCCTTTTTTTGACCTTTAGACTTCATATTTTCCAGCTAGCTAGAAGACAGTGGAGGGTTTCAGGTACTCAATATAGGTTATGACAGGAAAGCTTGAGTTCACCTATGGCAAATAAAAGCTTGTTTTTTCTTCTTAACTAGCCTGGAATTGCTTTGACATGCCAAGGTTTTGCAGACAGAGGCTTTAGTCCAATCAACTTCCTGCTAGAGCAGTATTTGAATTTGGGATGGGTTCTCAATTCTTTATCCAGTCTAGTCAGTAGGGTAGCTAGGGGAGAGGGGAAGGGATAAGAGGGGGCAGATGGAAAAGTAGTGAAGGACAGACTCCATCCCTGGTATCCTGCCTGCATCAGAGTTGACAAACAACATTTGGTTACCGCTTTGTTTCTGGATTAATAATGGCAGGAATCATAGGGTGTGGTGGATAGGTACGCAAAAGGGGCGCAGGAGAAGAGGCAGGAGTGGACTCCCCTGTCTGAACACGATGATCATGTGAGGGCTCAGTTAAGCCAATTTGCCTGTGATTTTGATATGTGATTCTCCATATTATTCTTCCCTCCTGAGTTTTGATTGCTAAGGTAATATGAGCTGAAAATATCATAGAATTCAGTTTTGACTCACTTCCTCATTTTATAAGCAAGCAAGTGAGCTCTAGTTGGAGTGAGGAACTGGCTCAAGATCCCACAGTCAGTGACTGCTCCAGGATCAGAACTCAGGTGGCCTAGCTCTTCTAAATCTATATATTTGGCTGAGCCAGTTGTGGCACTCAGGATCTTTAGTTGCAGCATGCGAATTCCCAGTTGTGACATGCTAGATCTAGTTTCCTGACCCGGGATGGAACCTGGGCCCGAACCCGGGTCCCCTGGATTGGGTGTGTGGAGTCTTAGCTACTGGACCACCAGGGAAGTTCCCCAGGTGGGCCAGTTCTTGATCTAGTGCATTTCCTTTCATCCCAGAGCCTTTGAGAAGCCTTTAGTTAAATCTGAGTTTACCTGGTTAACTCAGATGGTGAAGAATCTGCCTGCAGTGTAGGAGACCTGTGTTCAATCCCTGGGTTGGGAAGATCCCTTAGAGAAGGAAATGGCCACTCCAGTATTCTTGCCTGGAGAATCCCATGCACCGAGGAGTCTGGTGGTCTACAGTCCATGGGGTGACAAAGAGTTGGACACAACTAAGTGACTAACAGTTAGCTAAATCTAGTCCTTGTGTTTATATTTCTCAGAATTAAAAAAACAAAACAAAAGAAACTCTACTACTCTTCTATTTTAAGGGTAAGGTGGCATTTCCTAATTCCTTTACAACCCTTAGAAATTTGGGAGAAAGGAAACTGAACTCTCTTCTCAGAGTCTGTGCATTTATTATGAACAAGATGCTGTCTATCCCTCAGACTGCATGTGATGCAAAAGCAAAACAAATGGCTCTCAAAGGGCAGTGAATGAATGAGTGCTAAGTCACTTCAGTCATGTCCAACTCTGTGTGACCCCATGGCCTGTAGCCCACCTTAAAGTCAATTCCCTAACAGGTGGAACTGAGGGGGCCTGGGCCCTCAAATGAGGGAGAGCCTCACTCCTTCTCTTTAGTTATGGAGGAACAGATACAGAATTCATGGTGGATTAGTTGGGGGAAGAAGCATTTTAGCAGAAGGGAATATAAACCAAGACAGTTTATATAAATCAAGACAGTTCTTGAGAACTGTCTACAAGACTTGGGAACCTAGAAGCTCATGTCGTCTGAAAGGTAGAACATTTGGAGATGCTAATGGTGGGTTAGTCTCAATGATGGAAAGTCCTGAGGGTCAAAGAAATTTTTATCAGATTGGGAAGCCAGTGTTTTGCATTTTTTTTTTGAGTAGGTAATTGTGATTGGCAGTAGACTGGCAGTAGTGTGGAAGAGATGGGAGGCAAGATGGGAAGTTGGTAATCCATGTGAAATAGAATGGACTGAAACTGCATAGGATGGAAAGGAGAGAGGCAATTATAGAACTGCAGACATGGAAGAAAGGCATAGTACTTGAAAATGGAGGAAGATAAGAACCTTCTGGTGAGGTGCTTCATGAAGAGTCAGCATACCTTGTGATAGGTTATCACATCATTCCTCATGATTGAGAATCTGAAGCCTTGCTGCCCTCAGTAAAAGTTAATAAAAGTGAGCTGAGGAAAGCATGAGGCTCTCTCATCTGAATAGTATAGAGTCAACTTTGGCAGAAGCACTTTCAGAAAGCTAAATCTACATCTGATTAGTCAGCCTTAGGTCATGGTCCCAATACTGGGCCATGGTTTCTATGACAACACTTCCATTGTTACCAAGAGCAAGCTTCTATCTAGATCTACAGAGGTGGACCTGTTGGAGTGGGATGTAAGGAGGATGGTGCCTTTTCCTTCCAGTTGTCTCCTTCCTTCATGGGCAGTGGCAGTTTGAGGACAGGAATCAGGCCAAATGGTGCTCCTCACAAGCTCCAAGTAGATTCTGACTCCTAGAGTAGAACAGAATAAGTCTTGATAGTGGGCTTGGGGGCTGGGGACAAAGAAGGGAGGAAAGGAATAGGAGAGCTCAAATGTCATCTATCACCATTCCATCTCCAGCCTGTCCACAAGATCCAGTCCCAATATGTCTTGTCTGGAGACGTCTAGGTTCATTTACTATGCCCACATGTGGAGGAACTACTCCTGTCTCTGAAATTCCATGATTATTGCTCATGGATTTTACTCTACTGTTTTATGTAAACTTGCATGTCTTTTCCTCCTAAGTCTCCTAGATTTTAAATTCTCAGACATGCACAGAATGTGTGTCTGAATCATTCTCTTTGTAATATACCCTCCTCCAGACTAACACTTTCCAGGTGGTTCTAGGATTGAAACATTTGTTAAATTCCTACCCGGAAAGACTAATAGCCTGAGAAACAAACAGTGAGGACCAGAGAAGCTATTGTACATCTGTCAAGGCTTATGGGAATCTGGTTTGGGAACCCTAGGTGGGTAATCAGATTTGGTTTTTCCTTGAGACAGAGATGTTTCCAAGTCCCTCCAATCCAAAAATTCAGAACTGAACATAGGCTTCCTATATGGTGGCCCTTAAAACAGGTTTTAGTGTTGTCCAAATCTAATATGGAAACCTCATTCATAAAGCTACCATTGCCCAAGAAGCAAGAGAAGAATAAAAATGGTGCCACTTAAGCAGTTACATTTTTCTATGTTCAACTCCCAAAAATACTCAGGAAAAGTTGATGAAGTTGAAAGTTTAGAAATAGCTCTTTCTAAAATAGGAGTAATACCTGTGATCTCGGGAGAGCAGCTGTGCACAAGATCTGTTAGGAGGGCTAGAGAGATTATTGAGCTATGGAAATGTCAGTATTGATAACTGAAAGAAGGAAAGCTTGGCATGGAGTAAAGCCCCACTCCTGGGCTGAGTGAGGGGAAGTTTTCTTTGTTGATTGGAGTAAGTTCAGGGGTGATCAAAGGTCATGTTCTTGATATAAGGCCTGAGACTGAATTTCCCAGGAGAAGCCTCTAATAAAAATTTTCATGCAGTTAACAGTTTATAGACTCAAGGCTTGTTTTTGACTTGCTTGGTCATAAGTGGCTGGTCTTAAGCTGTTAATTTTATTTCTCAGCACTAACTTATTTATTAGCAGGGACTTGGTAATTAGAAAGTGTGAGCCATATACCAGACAGAGTCTTGGAATCCTGTATGATGCTATGAATCTGTGGACAACAGTTATTTAAAAACATAAGCACATTTTTTTCTCTAAACAGGTATCTACATTTATACAATGAAGACATACCCATATGTTAAAAAAAAATAGCTAAAAGAATCAGCTCTCCCTGTGACATTGGCATAGCTGTATGATTACTAAATATATCCCTCAGGAGAGTAGGAAATTAATCAAGTCTCATAAATTAGCTTCATAGAATGTGATTATACTGTACAGTGGGACATGTGTAAGTAAAGGTGATGGCTTTTTTCTCTCAGCCATGAGGGACCTCACGTGGGCTTCTCTCTTCACCTCTAGATATGTCAGGTAGCAGTAGAAGGGCTTTCTAGTTACAGGAAGGATAGAAGGACTGATACACCCCTCCTTGAAACCCATGCTAATAAAGATCAGATACTATATTAATTTGCTTGAGCTGCCATAACAAAGTACCACAGACTTCTTGTTGTTCAGTCACTCAGTCATGTCCAACTGTTTGCGACCCCATGGACTGCAGCACGCCAGACTTCCTTGTCCTTCACCGTCTCCTGGAGCTTGCTCAAACTCATGTCCATTGAATCAGTGATGCCATCCAGCCATCTTATTCTCTGTCATCCCCTTCTCCTCCTGCCTTCAATCTTTCCCAGCATCAGGGTCTTTTCTAATGAGTCGGTTCTTTGCATCAGATGGCCAAAATATGGGAGCTTCAGTTTCAGCATCAGTCCTTCCAATGAATATTCATGGTTGATTTCCTTTAGGATGGACTGGTTTGATCTCCTTGCTATCCAAGTGACTCAAGCATCTGCTCCAACACCACAGTTCAAAGCATCAATTCTTTGGTGCTCAGTCTTCTTTATGGTCCAGCTCTCACATATATACATGGCTACTGGAAAAACCATAGCTTTGACTATACAGTCCTTTGTTGGCAAGGTTATGTCTCTGGTTTTTAAACTCCTGTTTAGGTTTGTCATAGCTTTTCTTTCAATGAGCAAGCGTCTTTTAATTTCATGGCTGCAGTCACCATCTGCAGTGACTTCAGAGCCCAAGAAAATAAAGTCTGTCACTGTTTCCTTTGTTTCCCCATTTATTTGCCATGAAGTGATGGGACCGGATGCCATGATCTTCGTGTTTTGAATGTTGAGTTTTAAGCCAACTTACTCACTCTCTTCCTTCACCTTCATCAAAAGGCTCTTTAGTTCCTCTTTGCTCTCTGCCATAAGGGTGGTGGCATCTGCATATCTGAGGTTATTGATATTTATCCCAGCACTCTTGATTCTAGCTTGTGCTTCATCCAGCCTGGCTTTTCACATGATGTATTCTGCATATAAGTTAAATAAGCAGGGTGACAATATACAGCCTTGATGTACTCCTTTCCCAATTTGGAACCAGTCCATTGTTCCATATCCAGTTCTAACTGTGGCTTCTTGACCTGAATACAGGTTTTGCAGGAGGCAGGTATGGTGGGTCTGGTGTTCCCATCTCTTTAAGAATTTTCCACAGCTTGTTGTGATCCACACAGTCAAAGGCTTTGGTATAGTCAATGAAGCAGAAGTAGATGTATTCCTGGAATTCTCTTGCTTTTTCTGTTATCCAGTGGATGTTGGCAACTATATCTCTGTTCCTCTGACTTTTCTAAATCCAGCTTGAGCATCTGGAAGGTCACGGTTCACATACTGTTGAAGCATAGCTTGGAGAATTTTGAGCATTGCTTTGCTAGTATATGAGATGAGTACAATTGTGTGGTAACTTGAACATTCTTTGGCATTGCCTTTCTTTGGGATTGGAATGAAAACTGACCTTTTCCAGTCCTGTGGCCACTGCTGAGTTTTCCAAATTTGCTGGCATATTGAGGGCAGCACTTTCACAGCATCATCTTTTAGGATTTGAAATAGCTCAGCTGGAATTCTATCACCTCCACTAGCTTTGTTCCTAGTAATACTTCCTAAGACCCACTTGACTTTATGCTTCAGGATGTCTGGTTCTAGGTAAGTGACCACACCATCATGCTTGTCTGGGTCATTATGATCTTTTTTTTTTATAGTTCTTCTGTGTATTCTTGCTACCTCTTCTTAATATCTTCTGCTTCTGTTAGGTCCATAGAATTTCTGTCCTTTATTGTGCCCATCTTTGCATGAAGTGTTCCCTTGGGATCTCTAATTTTCTTGAAGATATCTCTAGTATTTCCCATTCTATTGTTTTCACTGACTGGATAGCTTAAATAGAAGAAATGTATTTTTTTCCCAAATTCAGGAGGCTAAAATTCTGATATCCAGGTGTTGGCAGGATTGACTCTGAGACCTCTTTACTTGGCTCATAGATGGCTGTCTTTACCTGTGTCTTTATGTGGTCTTCTTTCTGTGGGTGTCTCTCCTAATCTCCTCTTATAAGGACACTAGTCATATCAGATTAGGGCCCACCTCAGGGACCACACTTTAACTTAATTACCTCTTTAAAGATCTTATCTCCAGTTACACTCGCATTCTGAGGTTAGGATTTCAACACAGGAATTTGACAGAGGCCCATGATGGTTACCTTAGGAACATGGCAGTAGATGGGCTGGGAGTTGCTATTGGTTCTGTGATTTGTGACTGACCACACACTTGATTCGTCATTCTTCAGTGTTGAGTCAAGGGTCACTTCAGGGGTTCCATAACCACCTTGAAGATTCAATGAATGTGGCAGGCTAAGTTGAGCCCCAAATCTTTAATAATAAGCATAGTATTAAACAATATAATAGAACTTTTGCCAAATTCCTTATTCATTATCTCTGAAATCTCACACTAATCCTCCTCTCATACTCATTTGGCAGATGAAGAAACAAAGTCTTAGAGCGGTCAAGTTTACCACAGTGACTTGGTTATTAAGAGGTGGGCGTGGAGTGTGTTGATCATATTAACTCTTCATGATAGATCGCCTCTCTGTTTGTGAGCACTGGTTTTTCTTAGTTGTCTGTGGTCTGAGAGCCTAAAAAGGAACTCCTTGTAGGAGAATAACTCTGGGGACGGAGGTATGAAGGATTTTCTTTACAGCTTTGAATTGGGGATCTAAAGACAGGGAGCCCATAGTCCTCAAAGAACACTGAAACCTGAAGTGTGATTCAGAACTTTCCCACTGCCAAGAGATCAGCTAACCTAGATCCAACCACTGGGAAGACGGAGGAAATGAGAACAAGAGGCAGGAATGGGAATTAGGGACTTTGGACTCTGGTGCTGAACCCTGGGGTTGAGCATGTGTCAGCTTCTCTTCCAATTTGATGATGTCCTATTTATCTGGTTTCGCTTTTGTTGTCCATGCTTTTGATGTCACATTCAAGAAATCCTGGCCAGATCCAATGTCATGAAGCTTTCCCCCGATGGAGTTTTTTTCTAGGAGTTTTATAGTTTTAGGTCTTACTTTTAGGTGTTTAATCCATTTTGAGTTCATTTTTTTATATGGTGTAAGGTAAATATCCACCCTTGTTCTATTGCATGTGGATATCTTGTCTTCCCAGTGCCATTTGTTGAAGAAACTGTCCTTGCCCCACTGAATGTTGTTGGTATCTTTGTCAAAAATCATTTGACCATTTCTGTGTGGGTTTATTTCTGGTTTCTCTATTCCATTGGTCTGTGTTTCTGCCTTTACGCTGGTACCACTCTGTTTTGATTACTGTAGCCTTGTAATACATTTTGAAGTGAAGAAGTATGAGATTTTCAACTTTGTTCTTTCAAGAATTGTTTTGGTTATTTGAGACTCCTTGACATTCCATATGATTTTAGGATGGATTTTTCTGTTTCTTCAAAAAATACTCTTGTGATCTGAAAGCACATGCCTTTGTAAACCACTTTTCTATTCTAATTTTTAGCAAAATTACTGAAATAACAGCAGCAATGTCTAACTCTTCTGCAGCATCACCTACGTTGTACCAGGCAGTGTTCTCTATCCTTCATTAAATCAACTCATTTAATCCTTACAACAGCCCTTGACATAAGTATTGATAATTTCCCCATTTGCAGATGAGAACACTGAAACACAAAGGGGAATTCTGCATCTTAACTAAGGTCACACATTTAAAAAGTTCAGAGTAGGATTCAAGTGCAGGTGGTCATACTCCAGAGTCTGGGGTGTTAGTCGCTATTCTATACTCTCTCTGCAAGAAGGAAAAATAGCATACAGGAGTTCAGGCTGCATTGGCTAGACCCTTTGCAGATGTAGTCCAGTTCGTGCAGATGTATTGAGAGGCCCACACATCTCATGGGTTATGTCTCAGAGCTGTGCTTCCCAAATTTTGTTCTGCATGAACACATTATGAAAAGGTGTGGGGGAGGAAGGGAGGAAGAGAGGGAAGAAGAAGGAAAGGGAGAGAGGGAAGAAAGAGAAAAGGAAGGGAGAGAGGGAAATGAGAAAAGAAAAAAAGGTTCTTTGGTACAAAATCAAGTAAGCTAAATCAAACATTTTATTTTCTGTAGAACATCTCAGAGTCTATGACAGGGATTCACATGCATTAAAAGTCCCCAGAGTGTTAGTTACTCAGTCAGGTCCCACTCTTTGCAACCCCTTGGACTGTAGCTCATCTGGTTCCTCTGTCCATGGGATTCTCCGGATAAGAATACTAGAGTCAGTTGCCATTTCCTTCTCCAGGGGATCTTCCTGAACCAGGGATCAAACCCAGGTCTCCTGTATTGCAGGCAGATTCATTACCATCTGAGCTACCAGGGAAGCCCAGCGTCCCCAAAGGAGCTATGATAGATGGTGTTTCCCAAACTCACTGGGCATAGAGCCTTCCTGCAGGGATCTGTAGGACCTCTCCTCTGGGACAGGCTTTGGGAAACGCTAGCTTCAACACATGTCTATACACACCCCTCTGTGTGTCTTCTGCCAGCAGGACTGTTTGGAACACTCAGACACAAGTCCTCCTCCTGAGTCTGTTTCTCTGTTTGTCCCTGTCAGTCACAGCCTCAGTACAGGGGGAGCTGATTGAGAGAGCAGATTCCAGAAACCTGCCCAAATCTTGCAGCAGCCTGCTCCTGAGGTCTCAGGGGTCTGATAGGTGACTCCATTTTCAACCACAGCCAGTGGCTCTGTGAAAATAAAAAGATAAAGGAACTTTATGCTAGAGGAAAGCAAGGAACAATTGGGCCACTAGGAAGGAAATACCAAAAATAAAAATAGGGTGATATTACCAAAGGCATAGAATGCTCAAGCTTCCACCATGTGTTTATTCAACAAAAGCTCACTGGATACTGGCTGCCAGGCATTGCTGTCAGACCCCCAGGGTCTCTGTGGGGCACAGGATACCAGCAGACCCTTTAGGACCCAACCATTGGCCCATCCAATGTTTTTATTTTCTGCCCCAGTTTCTTCATCTGGCAAACAAAATAGAAGATGATACCTTAAAAGGATGTTATCAAAAAAGTTTTAATTTTAATTATATAAAATATAAAGACAGAGAGATACTGCATAAAACCAAGGAGTTGTTTTTTTCTCTAAAGAAAAAAAGAATAATAAAATTTTCAAAACCCAGAAAAAAGAATTTAAGAACAAAATTCAAAACTGAAAAACAAAAAACAGCAAATCTTAAAAAATAAGGAGATAGTAAGAGGAACCAAAATGAAAAGAATAGATGATTGGAAAAGAGAAAATGTTATGAGAGAGTGCAGCTATAGACTGCAAAACAGAATTAGATAAATTTGAAACAACCCACTGTAAAAGAAAATCAGCAGTCACCATGAGGGGCAGATAGTGGCTGTGGCTTATTTATTTTAATATCCCCACTGGCTTGCAGAGATCAGACCTTCAGAAAATACTGGTGAGGATGAATGGATTGATAGACAAGTGGCCAGAGGGAACAGCAGGCCTTCTGCCAAGATCAGCTTATCAAAGGCTTGACTTCTCTGCCTTTATTCAGTGATGTTAATATTCAGTCTTCTGTGTGCTTTCTGTGCCTGCTGCTTCCTACTTTAATTTGGAAAGCATCAAAACCCTGATAATATGGCAGTGGACTGTGACAATCTACTATTGATACTGAGAAACAACTGAAATTACTGCTATCTAAGCACTTATTTCTAATGTCAATGAATTTGTTCAAGTGAGAATTTCTAGAAACTCTTAGGGAATCTTATTATATTTAAATTCATCTTGATTTTAAAGTGTTGCCCATGTTGGTGTTTTAAACATTGAAACAACAGAAAAGTAAATAAAAAGTAAGAAATAGCCACTATTAATAGTATATTTCTATTCCTTCTAGATATTGTCTATGTCTATTATTTTTATACATATTCTAAAAATATGTATAAATTTGCATGACTTTATATAAATTATATCATTCTAAACAAATACCACTTGTGATTTATTTATTAAATATATCTTAGTTACTATTCCTGTCAGTATATTTAGAATGTTTTTGCATTGATTTGCAGTGATGAATTTCATGCTATATTTAATCACTCACCTTTGAATGTTTCGATTATCCTTTATATGTTTTCAAAAAGAACTGAGTGGAAAAATCCCCTTAGTGAAGTACTAATTAGACTGTGGGCTTCCCAGGCAGTGCAGTGACAAAGAATCTGCCTGCCAATGCAGGAGATTCAAGAGATGTGGGATTGATCCCTCGGTCAGGAAGATCCCCTCAAGAAGGAAGTGACAACCCATTCCAGTATTCTTGCCTGGAAAATCCCCTGGACAGAGGAAGCCTGGCAGGCTACAGTCCATGAGATCACAAAGCGTTGGACACGACTATATTTAGACTTTATTTCCTTCAGTCTATTTGGACACGACTATATTTAGACTTTATTTCCTTCAGTCTATTTGGTGGAAAAGACAACTCGGGTTCAAAGCTGAGGGCAAAATGATACAAAGTAATCTCCCTGAGACAGAAATGGCAAGAAACTGTCAGTGATTGGATTAGATACTTCTCCCAGGGTGTTTGTGTGTGTTTTTTTATTGAGGTATAGTTGATTTACATGTTGCTTGTGTTTCACGTGTATAGCAAAGTGACTCACATGTGTGTTAGTCGCTCAGCTGTGTCCAGCTCTGCAATCTCATGGCTTGTCCATGGAATTCTCTAGGCAAGAATACTGGAGTTGCCATACCCTTCTCTGGGGGGAAATTCCCAACCCAGGGATCGAACTGGGTCTCCTATATTACAGGCAGATTCTTTACCATCTGAGCTACCAGGGAGACCCAAGAGAAGGAAAATGTATATTCCTTATCAGATTCTTTCCTATTATAGATTATCATAAGATATTGAATATAGTTTGCTGTGCTTGCTATACAGTAGGCCCTTGTTGTTTATTTCATATATAGTCATAAGTATCTGTTGACCCAAATTCCTAATTTACCCCAACCTCCTTCCTTTCCTTTTTGGTAACCATAAGTTTGTTTTCTACGTCTACTAGGCTGTCTCTGTTTTGAAAGTAAGTTCATTTGTATCACTTTTTAAGATTCCACATATAAATGATATCCTATGATATTTTTCCTTCTCTGTCTGACTTCACTTAGTATGATAATCTCTAGCTGCATCCATATTGCTGTAAATGACATTATTTCACTCATCTTTAGTGCTATGATTCTGTTGTTTGTATTTACCACATCTTCTTTAGCCATTCATCTTTTGATGGACATTTGGATTGTTTCCATGTCTTAGCATTGTAAACAGTGCTTCTGTGAACATTGGGGTCCATGTATCTTTTCAAATAAGAGCTCCTGTCTTTTCTGGATATATCCCAGGAGTGGGATTTCTGGATCATATGCTAACTCTATTTTAGTTGTTTTTTTTGAAATTGCGGTACAATTTGTTTACAGTGTTGTGTTTGTTAGTTACTGCTGCTGGTGCTAAGTAACTTCAGTCATGTCCAACTCTGTGCGACCCCATAGACGGCAGCCCACCAGGCTCCTCTGTCCTTGGGATTCTCCAGGCAAGAAAACTGGAGTGGGTTGCCATTTCCTTCTCCTTGTTAGTTACTACTGTATAGCAAATGATTCAATTTTACATTTACATTCAATTTATACATTCTTTTTTATATTCTTTTCATTATGGTTTATCATAGAATATTGAATATAGTTTTGTGCTATAAAATAGGACCTTGTTGTTTATCCATTTTATATATAAAAGCTTACATCTGCTAACCCCAACCTCCAATTCCACCCCTCCCTCAAGCACCTCCCTCTTGAAGACTACCAATCTGTTCTCTGTCTGTGATTCTGTTTATCTTCTACAGATATGTTCATTTGTGTCATATTTTAGATTCCACAGATAAATGATATCTCACGGTATTTGTCTTTTTCTTTCTGACTTCATTCAATATGATAATCTCTAGTTGCATTCCATGTTACTGCAAATGTTATTATTTCGTCTTTCTTATGGCTGAGTAGTATTCCATTATATATGTGTACCACATCTTCTTTATCCCTTCATGTGTTGATGGACATTTAGATTGTTTCCATGTCTTGGCTATTGTGAATAGTGCTTCTATGAACATAGAATTGTATGTATCTTTTTGAGTTATAGTTTTGTGTAGATACATGCCCAGGAGTGAGATTGCTGGATTAAGTGGTAATTCTACTTTTAGCTTTCTGAAGACTCTCCATTCTTGTTTTCACAGTGGCTGCACCAAATTACCTTCTCACCAACAATGCAGAGGGTTCCCTTTTCCCCACACTCTCTCTAGCATTTGTTATTTGTAGACTTTCTAATGATGGCCATTCTGACTGGTGTGAGCTGGTACTTCATGGTAGTTTTGATTTTCATTTCTCTAGTAATTAGTGATGATGAGCATCTTTTCATACGCCTATTGGCCATCTGTAGAAATGTTATTTTTAGTTTTTTAAGAAACCTTCATACCGTTCTCCCTAGTGGCTATACCAGTTTTTTCATACAGAACGAGGGTCAGCAAACTATGGGCGCCTATTTTTCTACCTAGTTTTATTGAAACACAGCCAACGCCCTTCATTTGCATGGTTTATGGATGTTTTTGTGCTACAGCACAGTTGAGTAGTTGTGACAGAGACTGTATGACCTGCAAAACTTGACAAATTTAGTATCTGGACCTTGACAGAAATATTGCTGACCCTAGCTCTGGAGAAGTCGATGACTTCATCCCCGGCCACACCCTAGGGATCAACAAATATAACCGCTTGAGCAGCAGTCGAAAGAGTGTCTCTGTGGGCTCCTGTTGTTCATATTTCTGGTGCCAGACTGTCCACACTCTTGAGTGACAAAGGGAAAGTAAAACCAAGGCATTTAGGCCATTGCATTGCACTGCTAGGGAGAGGATTCCTTGTAAACAGATCTCCTCAAGCAGGAGGGTAGCGTGGGGGAGGTATCTACAGACTCATTTGCACAAAGGAGAAATCTCAGGTGGTGCAGAGCTGCTGGTGAGGAGGACGGGCGGGGTTGCTGGAGTCAGTGCTCCGACTCTGGACACTTGGTCAGCCTCCAGAAACTGCTGACTCTGGCCCTGAAAACTGCATTTCTGAAGATAAACAGAAATTTCCATTTCTCTTCCTCTTCATTTCACAAAAACCTCATCCTTATTTAGCATGCCCCCTCCACCCCAGGTTGCTCCTAATAGCATCAGAGAGGTATTTTTATCACTGTGGGAGGAAGTGCTGTAAACTACACTGGCTGAAATTCACCTAATTATGTTTAGAGCGTTGTTCTTCTGTGATAATCACTTTTGTAAGAATCACCCACATTTCTGAGTTATGTTTTTGTGTTTAATTTTTAAAAAATTGCTTTATAATGGTGCATGTTTCCATTGTACTAGCTATCTAGAGGGGTGAGATGGGGTGGGAAGAAGGCTTAAGAGAAAGGCGATATATGTATATACATTTGTCTGAATTATGTTTTGAAGAAAGTTTAACTTGTTATGGAAGGTGATTTGTTGGGAGAGAATTTTGGTGGTTGAGTTCCATTATGTGACAAGACCTTATGAGGAACACTTTGCTAGAAGAGCAGGGCATCCTCACATCTCTAAATAAGGGTGTTTATTCAATAGCTAGTTATTCACCCCCACCACGTGCTAGGCCCTTTGCCAATTACACATGCTAAGCACTGGGAGAGCCTGCCCTCAAGGACCTCTGTGTGCAAGTGTGAAGGTGGGGAACAAGAGTGGTGATGAGTGTGGGAGGTGGGACAGACAAGTTAGGAACAGACTGTTGTAAATCATGAAAAATATCCATTGGATGTGAGTTCAGGGTACTGTGGAACTTGACCTAATGTGCAGGCTGGGGATGAGCTCTGTGGCCGAGATGTCTAAGCTGAGTTGTAGATGACAAGCAAGGGCCAAGTAGGGAACGGGCAACGGCCAAGGTGGGGAGTGTCTTGGGGGAGAGGAAGCTTGGGAGTATCCTGGGAAGCCAGACCGAGAAGCCTGGTGAGCCACACTCTGAGGCCAGGACCCTTCCCTTGAGGCAATGGGGGTGTGAAAGGACTGAAACGGGGTTAGACTGAGAAGGCTGGGTACTGAGCAGTGTGGAGGGGGTGGGGAGTGAAAACAGAAACAGGTTTCTACTAGGTAAAAAATGAACTAAGACCGTAGCAGTGGAAGTAAAGAGGAGAAGATGAGGCCAAAGTAGAAAACTGGATTCTCAGGATGGTCAGCTGGAGTGGGAAGAAATGGTAGAAGGAGGAGGAAAGGAAGAATGAAGGCTCCTTTGGGGGTCGGGGGCTCAGGTGATCAGTAGGACATTCACTGGGATGGGAAGATGTTAGCTGACTATCACCATGTAATAAATTGTCTCAAAATTTACCTTAAAGCAACCAACGTTTATTCTCTCATGGTTTCTGTATCAGGAATTAAAGAGCAGATTAGCTAGTGGTTTTGACTCACGGTCTCTTATGAAGTTGCTGTTGAGACATAAGTCATCTGAAGACTTGACTGGGGCTGGAGGACGTGCTTCCAAAGTGAGCCCCTCACGTGGCTGTTGGCAGGAGGCCTCAGTTCCTGCCTGGATCTTTATAGGAAGCCTCAGTTCCTCACTACATGCTTGAGCATCCTCTGGATGTGGCAGCAGCAGGCTTCTCCCAGGGTGGGCGATCCTAGAGAGACCAAAGAGGAAGCAAGGCGCATGCTTCTTGGGACCTAGTCTTAGAAGTCACGCACTGTCACTTCTGCCGTATTCCATTCTTTAAAAGCAAGTCACTAAGTTCAGTCCACACTTAAGGAAAGGAGGATTAGACTCCGACTTCTGAGAAGAGTGTCAGAGAGTTCATAGACAATTTTTAAAACCACCACAGGGAATGTAGGCTGTAGCAGACCTGTGTAAAAGAAAGTGCTGAATTCAGTCTTGTACATGTTGAATTCAAAATGCTTATGAGTCATCCAAGTTGTGAACTGTAGGTTGGCTTCAGAAACAAGTATATGCCCCTCCCCAATGTGAGATTACATCATTTAATTTAATCTTCTTAACAACAAAAATATTATTGATGTCTTAAGGTTTTAGAAAAAAATGTGGAAATGGGACTAATATATACCCTGCAGGCAAGAGGTAGAATTCTCCATGCAGCCCCGTTCACAGCCAAGGATCTAATTATTATCTGAAAAGCAAAGGGTTTACATGATATTTAGGCTTTCCTTCTATTCCCCCTCAGTGTTCCTTAAATGGTAGTGCTCAGAAGGCTACTACAAAGGATTTTATACAGAATGACATATGCTATAATTCAAGGGTTGTTTGGACGACAAGTGATTTTTGCTACCTGCCTATTCTGAGAATTCAACTCTGAGTAAGGAGACTATATTATATCTCTCTCCTCTGAGAATCTGAGAACAGATGGCTGTGGTTTGTGGGGTTTTGCAAAATCCCTAGAGAAGGTAGTAACTGGGTGAGTGCCAAGCGCTTATCTTCCTTTCGTTTCCTGTCTTCTCCTTTCTCTGTTCTCCCTTCCTTATCTGCCCTCAGCTGACTGGCTTATAGGAGTCACCACACTTGTGTGTTCTGGGGTGAGTGAGGTCCCATGGGGTAGCCAGTTGTTGGCGAGAGCCTCATTTCATGAGCTCAAACTCAGCTTCCTAAGCTCCCATCCTTTCCTGAGTATCAGCTTGATTAAGCGGTGTGTGATCCCCAGTGCAGCCTGTCTTGCCCCCAGTTGAGTAATGTGATAAGAGCTCTGAGGCTTACAGAGTAGCATGTACCCTTACCTTAAATTGTGCTGCCTACTATATCAGACTGCCCTGATAGTTCAGTTGGTAAAGAATCCGCCTGCAATGGGGGAGACTCTGGTTTGATTCCTGGGTTGGGAAGATCCCCTGGAGAAGGGACAGGCTCCAGTACTCTGGCAGGGAGAATTCCATGGACCATATGGGTCCAACATGGGGTCACAAAGAGTTGGACACAACTGAATGACTTTCACTTCACTTTACTTTATCAGACAGGGATTCTAAAATGGCAACTCTCCAACCCTTGGTCTTTAAAAGGGCTAATTTATGTATTTAACAAAGGCAGGCAAGCACCTGGTGAAAGGTTTTCTTTTTTCATTTTATCTCCACGCCTAGAGAAAGCCACCTTACCAGTCCAGTGTATCTTATTTGACTAGAAGGAAACCAGGATAATTTTAGGAACTCTGTCACAAAAGAACTTTCTCTTTATGTAATCATTTCCCAAAATAAGTAAGCATAACTATCCAGAATTTTTCTAAAGAACAATTAACATCCTTAGCCTGCTACCCTTTTCCATTGGAGGTGTATTTCTTTATGGTCAGTCTTATAAAAATGATTACTCCCTGGAAACAGGGTTGTCTGCTGCAGAGTGTGCACACCTGTCAGGAAACATGAGCATCTAGAAGTATTGTGTGTGTGTGCCATGTCTTGGTTCACTGCTCATTTGCTGTTAAAAAGAACCTGATCTTGGACAGGGCTAACCCTACAACAATTAAATCCCTCCAGCTTCAGAGATGCTGGAGGGATATACAATGTAGAATGGGCTTACCTTTGTACCTGGTCTAAAGGCCAAAGGGTGGATTTAACCAGGTACCAAGGTTTTGCTTTTAGGATTAGTCTTCTACTCTGTGGTGTCAGGACTGCATGCTACAGCATGCTGGTTTCTTTATGAAGAAGCGTAAGTACCGAAAACACAAAATCTGGTAAAAGAAATTCTTCTAATAGAAATGGGATCCATTCTCAAATTGAAGAATTCTGTTTATGTCATTGTCCCCAATTTGGTGCTATTTGTGATGAGACAGGTGCCCACATTTAGTATAAATAGCATGAAGTTATCTAAGAGCATGGTTCTTTTCCTAACTTCCTGGATTGAGTTGAGCCCTTAGCTAATTCATTCATTTTCTAATATTTGAGTTCAAGGCTATTTATTTTACTCTAGGGATTTCTTTAGCTGCTGTCACAAGTTTTGATATGTTGTGCTTTATTGTTCAACAACTTACAAATGTGTTTTCCAGTTTCCAGTCTTTTGATGACTGATTTGTTATATGTCATCCTGAAGTCAGAAAGTAAAGTACGTGCAGTATAGTGGCTCAGATGGTAAAGAATCCGCCTGCAATTCAGGAGACCTGGGTTTGATCCCTGGGTCAGGAAGATCCCCTGGAGAAGGGAATGGCTACCCACTCCAGTATTCTTGCCTGGAGAGTTTCATGAACAGAGGAGCCTGGTGGGCTATGGTCAATGGGGTCACCAAGAGTCTGACACGACTGAGTGACTAACACTAACTAATACTGACTTTGAGTATTTTACATGACATTTTATACAATTTTCATGAGTTTAAAAGAAATGTAAGTTTCTTGACTGCAGATCTGTCCGTTAGATTAAGCTGTGTTAGCACTTTGTTCCAATCTTCTGTATCTTTATGCATTTTTTTTTCAGATTTCTAAATTGTTGAGACATATTCAAGTTTCCCCCCATGAAATGAATTTCTCCTTATAATTTATATTTGAGTTTTCTTGGCTTATATTGTTAAAAGCATATTGATTCTGGATCAATATATCTTCTGAGAAATTCCTCCTTTTATCATAAAGTATTAACTTTCTTAACCCTTAATAATGCTTTTCTGTCCAAAGTCTATTTTGTTTGATACTAATTTTGTGACACTTGCTGCCTGTGGCTTATGTTTTTCTGATATTTCTTTTTATAGTACTTTATTATCAACACTTCTACATTATTATTTTTAGATGTTCCTTTTTTACACAGCATGGCTACTCAGGGTAAATGACATTACCTGCTACGACAGACAACCCCAAATCTCAGTGCTTTACCACCATGAAGATTTAAAAATTATTATTAAAATCTCTTTCATATTATTCATTTATTAAATGAATTTTATTGCTAGTTCTTCTGTTTACAGCATCTGCTGGCAAGTTTTCATAATGTTTTTCCCTAGTGTAATTTGTAGCTTAGGGGTGTGGGTTGGGGGTGTTGGTGTGAGTTCACCTTTTAGAGGGCTTTTAACTTTCTCCTAAGTGGATTCCAGTGAATCCTAGTTAGTGAAAGTAGCACTGCCAAGTGGTTTCATATTTGATTCTTCTGGAACCCTGGGAATCTAGGCTTTTAATGGTCCTAGATAAATTTTAATTTTAATCTCTTGACTTGGGTTTGCCACATCATTCAGGTAATATGAATCAGACACACTTGGCATACAAATAGTGTGTTTAGTTCTCACTGGATGCTTTTTATTTTTCACCCAAGATTCCAGGCAGACTATGCTTTCTGAGGCCAGAGGATAGAGTCTGTTCTCACTCTCTTTTCATTAAGAGGGCAGTTCTATAGGGACCATGGCCTGAAGTGGAAGTTCAGATCTAGGTCTTTCTTCTAGCACCTGGAGGTCACTTATCCTCTGGGGCCCTAAGGCCTATGTCCAGTCAAGAATGCTGCAGACTACCTTTCATCAGCTTTCTAGAATAACTGTTCATTTTTGGCACCTGGAATTTCCCTTGGTCTCTTTCAAGTTTGGAAATGTATTGATTACTTTTAGGGTGTTCTGTCTTACATAGCATTTCTTTGTATTTATAACGATAAATGACATTACCCCTTGTCAGACACTTTCTAATAACTTTTTAGCAAACAAAGTCTCAGAGTGACAGCTCAAGGGTTTCTATCTTGAATTTAATAGCACTGTTTTATTTTGATTAAACTTATAAGACTGTTTCTTTTACGCAAGTGATTCTAAGTTTCTATGTATAGTGATACAAATCTTTCTTTCAGAGCAAAGTTGAATAAAATAAGTCAATTTAAATAAAAGTATTAAGTAAATTGACAAGGGCTAAGTGACTGTGAAAAACCCATAAAGGTAGTACATTAATATTCAAGCTTATAGAATACTTGAAAGCATTTGATGCTCTTCTGAGCTTTGTCCTCATCTTTTAAAGTGTTCTTTTATGTTTTAGCAACCTAGACAGGAAGATATGTACATCAGCCTGAGCCTGGGCTGAGAGTGTGGGAAATGGGTTATGGAAATCAGGGAGATAGTGTGAGTCAGATACTCCCTTCAAAACAGGCAATAAAGATTGGAATAAACAGTAGTACTACTCAGAATGGGTTGGGTTAGCATGTGGTAACAAAGAAACTCAATATCTCTGGGTAAGACAAAAACCAAAAATTCTTTCTCGCTCACATATCCAGTGAGCTTTGTTTAGTAGAGGCTCTGCTCCTCACAGCTGGCGGGCTGAGCTCCTGCTCCTCCACAGGCACCAAGGTGGGGAACAGCGCATGGCACCCATGCTTTCTCCTAATTCTTCTTCCCAGAAGTGAAACCTGCCATTTCGGCCACCATTTCATTTGTCAAAGCAAGTCGCGTGCCCACCTTAATTTTCAGAGGAGGGCAGGGAAGTACACGTATACCACGTGTGCAAAAGATGGAGAGCCAGAACTGTTTGGTGAAGATCAGTGATGTTTGTAAAACCACCCAGCCAACAAACAGTTCCAGATCTATCCTCTAGATGGAGATGTGGAGCTAAGCATCTTTTGGAGAGGATGGCCGCAGTGGAGTCAGCCTTGTGTTTACAACTCCCCCCAACCTGTTTGGTACCTCTGTGCTATATACAGAAAACCCCAAATTAAGTAGTGACTACCAATGGATACGGTAAAATACTTAGCTTCACGATGGACTGTTTAGTTGCCCAACCGATCCTGAGAGGCATCCATTACTGATGTAAAACTCCATGCTATTTCATTGCCAGTTATTCTGTTTGGCTGCTTTATTTCTACAAATATTTATAGGCCTAATAATGTATGAATGTGGTAGTATTGACGATGGCCGCAACTTGGGTTTCTCCCAGGTTTGCCTCTAGGCTATTCTGGTTCATTGTTCCTTCTCTCTTTCCTGGGGTTTCCTAAAAAAGTCCCCGTGGCCTTCTGTAATATCTGTGGGTTTGTGGGTCCCTCGCTTCTGATCCCTGCCTGTCACAGTTTCAGTTTTTCTCCTCCCTCAGGTATGTCACTTTTGGTTTTCTAGCACCTCCTTAACAGGGTCTCTGTTTTGTGTTGCAAAAAAGACATTAAGAGACAAAGGCTCTATTTACTAACTTCAGCGCATCCAGGGGCACTTACAGTCTCTAGGAGATCTGTTTAGCACTGAAATTTACCCTTACCTGGGCTAATACTCAAATTTTAGGAAACTTAATTATGTTTTGTCTAACCATGACACATACTTCAATTAAATCACCGATCCTACATTACGTTTAAAGTGAGGGGACATAATACCTTAAACTTAGTCAGTGCTTTATAATTTTCAGAGTACTTCCTTATTCTGTTTATTCTCCATGGTCACTGTAATGTTGGGTATTTATTATCTTCCTTTAAAATCACAAAGATAGTTAATTTTCTCAAGGTTAATCAGCTTGTCGGTACTAACAGTAGAACTATAACCCATAACTAGACCCTCATATATATAGGGCTTTTTCAATTATTCCATGATGTTGCCCATAGCTTAGGAACATCAACAAAAACTTGCAAAAATTTAAGATAGATACCATCTATTTTTAAACTTTGTATTGGACCTATGGCCAGCACCCTTATGTGCCCTCTGAAACAAGTAGCTATGATGTCTTTTTTTTTTTAAATATATTATTTATTTGGCTGTGCCGGGTCTTCTTTGCGACATGCAGGGTCTTTGATCTTCCTTGTAGCATGTGAGTTCTTTAGTTGAGGCAAGCAAATTCTTACTTGTAGTATGTGAACTCTTGGCTGTGGCATGCGGGATCCAGTTTCCTAACCAAGAATTGAACCCTAGCCCCTTGTATTGGGAGCGCAGAGTCTTAACCACTGGTCTACCAGGGAAGTCCCTTTTTTTTTTTTTTTTTAAAGGTTAACTCATAGGCAACTAGGAAAATCATGTACGTGTGCATTTTGGGAAGTTCAAGTTCAGTAATTCAATCCAACACGTATTTATCGGGTGTTTATACCAGGTGATGGAGAGGTAATAGTGAAGAAGACAGATATGGCTTCTGTCCTCATGAAGCTTCAAGGCTAATGGAGAAAGCAGTTACAATAGACAGCAAAAGGAACTTCAATGAAGTAGACAGCAAAAGGAACTTCAATAAAGTAGACAGGATTTTTTTCTTTCAATATTATTTTTAGGCATTGCACAGTCTCTCTTTTTTATTGGTGAGGGAATGGAGACACAGAAAGATTAGATAACTTGCCATATGACACAGTAAGGAATGGAGCTAAGATGTGAATGTAACTGCTATCAGCATCATTTCACTATGTCAGAGGTACTACAGGGTTGATGTCAAGGAGAACGTACCTAGATGACGAGGCATCATTGTAGGGAGATTTGAAAAACTGCAGCAGTATGGGAAACCCAGACAACTATCCCTCTGGGTCCCAGGTCTTTCAAAACTGGGGCCCCTAGAAGGCCTTCTCTTTGCCCACCACTCCCACCTCCACTGCTGGACAGTCCAGTTTGCTGCCTCCCTATGCAGTGTGTCTCTGGCAGGAGTGTGTCTCTCTTATTTCTGCCATTACATTATTGTCTTTGACTCACATGCTGACCCCTCGCTCTTTCCGACTAAGCTGCAGGGTTCATTTCAGAGAACATACATGGCAGAAGTCATAGCAAGTGTATGGAGAAAGAAACTCCTTATGTTTTTGAAGAAGTCTGTAGGGTTGACAGGTAAGGATGAAGGCATTTACTTCTCTCAGGAGCAGCTCTGAGTTGTTGGTAACAGTCATCATTATTTTAACTCCATCATCCCATTTTCACGACAAGAAAGAGGCTGGTCTATTTCAGTCTTCTGTATCCTTAGCACAGAGTAGACACGCAGTACATATTTGTTGAATAAGTGAAGCAAGCAGTTATCACTAGGGACATAGAATTTTGTTTACATCATAGGCTTTATTGACAATAAGGGGTCTAACTTGGATCCTGAAAAAACTGATCATCCAGGTAAGCAAACTTCAAATGTCTGGTAGACCTGGATTGAGGTGGAGAGGAGTTGCAATAAGAGAGGGAGGGGGAGAGGGAGGGACTAAATTAAGGACTTTAACACAAAGGTTTATCATGTTTAAATTTAGAAGGGTGCCTACATCAGAGGCATTTACCCTAGATGAGATAAATTACATGAAAGCCCCCAAGAATAAAAATACATAATTGTGACAAATGGGGATGTACTGAATGAGGGTCAGGAGGTAAAAATGAGTCTCAAGGGGAATTTATTGTGAACAGTGGTTCAATTCAGTTCAGTTGCTCAGTCATGTCTGACTCTTTGCGACCCCATGGACTGCAGCACGCCAGGCCTCCATGACCAACTCTGAGTCTACTCAAACTCATGTCCGTTGAGTCGGTGATGCCATCCAACCATCTCATCCTCTGTCGTCTCCTCCTCCTGCCTTCAATCTTTCCAGCATCAGGGTCTTTTCAAATCAATCAGTTCTTCGCATCAGGTGGCCAAAGTATTGGAGTTTCATCTTCAGCATCAGTCCTTCCAATGAAGATTCAGGACTGATTTCCTTTAGGATGGACTGGTTGGATCTCCTATCTATCCAAGGGACTCTCAACAGTCTTCTCCAACACCACAGAACAGTGGTTCGCTTCCTACAAAAGCATGTAAATTTGCCACAGTTTCCTCAGTATTTGTTCCCTTCCCCTAGTCTTACCAGGTGGGCTAATAAAAACGGTCCCAGGTTCAAAACTGATTAGAAAGAAAAGATAGTAACTCATGACCAAAACCATCTTCACCAATGTGTAATTCACAATTAATTTTTAAATATTCAAAGGAAAGAAAATATTAATAGCTGGTACCTCCTCAGGGATGTCAGGCACTTTACACGCATTGCCTAATCTTTCAACAGATCAGTGAGGCGGGTGGTAGATCTCTATTTTACAGAGAGAGACCAGCAGAGTATGCTTCCCTGTCTAAGTAGTATGCTCAAATTTACACAGAGAGATACATACAAAGTCAGGTCTGTCCTTACTCCAGAGCATATATTACATCTCTTGTTGGAAAGAAAAAAAGTTAAATGTCTCCTTAAATATATTTTGTTAGTTATTTACTTTTCCTGTTTTTGAATTTCATGAGGTGTGTTTACTTGTGTGAACTGACAGGAGAAGTGACTCGCTATGTGCACAGAGTAAAAGCTGTGTCTGTGGTTCTCCTTCACAGTAACTGCAGAAAGTCTGTTTTCTAATTTGGGGCCACTTATACTGAATTCAGTACATGTACAAGGTTTATTGAAAACACTATCCTGGAATCTTGGGGTTTCCTTTTCAAAGAAAATGAAATCCCACACAGTGTTTTACACTGTTTGCTTTTTTTCTTTTTTTCCAGACTGCTGTCAGAGGATGTAGGAATGGACATCCGCTTTGAGGAGGGAGTGCTGAGTCCCACTGCTGCAGACATGAGGCCAGGTGAGAGAGTGTTCGCTCATTTCTTTTAGCGGTGCTCTATATCCAAACGTGTTCAGTATTCAGTGACAGAACCATTTCCTGTGCATCCAACTTGTGATTTCAGTGATAGAGGTGAAGAGAGGGGGGAAAAAATGTGTGAGTGAGGTGTTAGGCTTGATGTAGTTTAATAATTAGAGTTGACTTGGATAACCAACGAATGCAGGCTACCCTTTGTCTCCCGAGCCATGCCTAGATCTGCCAACGTTTTCAGTTCCTGTGATAATGGTTGCTTTTTATCATGACACCAAATTCTAACCAACATCTAAGTTCACCAAATTTATACCTAAGTGTGAGAATGTTTAAAATTAGTGATTTACAGAGAAATGCAAATCAAAACCACAATAAAGTACCATCTCACACTGGTCAGAATGGCTGCGAAAAAGTCTACAAACAATAAATGCTGGAGAGGGTGTGGAGAAAAGGGAACCCTCTTATACTGTTGCTGGGAATGCAAACAAGGACAGCCACTATGGAGAACAGTATGGAGATTCCTTAAAAAACTGGAAATAGAACTGCCATACGACCCAGCAATCCCACTGCTGGGCATACACACCAAGGAAACCAGAATTGAAAGAGCCACGTGTACCCCAATGTTCATCGCCGCATTGTTTACAATAGCCAGCACAGGAAAGCAACCTAGATGTCCATCAGCAGATGAATGGATAAGAAAGCTGTGGTACATATACACAATGGAATATTACCCAGCCATTAAGAAGAATACATTTGAATCCATTCTAATGAGGTGGATGAAACTGGAGCCTGTTATTACAGAGTGAAGTAAGTCAGAAAGAAAAACACCAATACAGTATACTAACGCATATATAATGGAATTTAGGAAGATGGTAACGATGACCCTATATGCGAGACAGCAAAAGAGACACAGATGTTTCTTTTGGACACACAGAACAGTCTTTTGGACTCTGTGGGAGAAGGAGAGGGTGGGATGATTTGAGAGAATAGCATTGAAACATATATATTATTATATGTGAAACAGATCGCCAGTCCAGGTTCAATGCATGAGACAGGGTGCTCAGGGCCGGTGCACTGGGATGACCCCAAGGGATGGGATGGGGAGGGAGGTGGGAGGGGGATGCAGGATAGGGAACACATGTACACCCATGGCTGATTCATGTCAATGTATGGCAAAAACCACTACAATACTGTCAAGTAATTAGCCTCTGATTAAGATAAATTAATTAATTAAAAAATAAAATTAGTGATTTAATATTAAGAATGCTTAGTATCCTGATTATTAAAAAAAAGAAAAACCTAAAACCACACTCTAAGAATTTATGACCCAAGGTGTATACAAAATGGAATTTAAAGTTTTTAGTTGCAACCTTTCTGACTCCCACTTTGTACTAGGTTCTCTTCTTTGCACTATACCAGCTATAGGATCTTACCTAAATCCTAAACTCTTGAGATTATTAGTCAAGCCTAGAATTCAAAAAGAAGGGAGTGGAATATTTTTTTTTCTGTCCAAGTATTTAAAGTATATTTTTCAAAGTACTAATCATGTGACATAACTATTCTTAAGTGTTCCATGGCAGAGTAAGCATGGCAGCCACTGCTCCACTCCACTCCACTCTTCAGATTCACAATTCTCTCTCTTTTCTTTATTTATTTTGGCCATGCTGTGTGGCTTGTGGGATCTTAGTTCCCTTACCAGGAATCAAATCCTAGTCTCCTTCAATGGAAGTGAAGAGCCCTAACCACTGGACCATCAAGGAATTCCCACAATTCACTTTTTAAATTTAATTTTTATTTTATATTAGAGTGTAGTTGATTTACAATGTTGTGTTAGTTTCAGGTATATAGCAAAGTGGTTGTTATACATAAACATAATCCATTCTTTTTCAGATTCTTTTCCCATGTAAGTTATTCAGAATATTGAATAGAATTCCCTGTGCTATATAGTAGGTCTTTGTTAATTACCCGTTTTATATATAGTAGTGTGTACATGTTAATCTCAATCCCACAATTCACTTTTGAATAATAAAGTTGCTAAAGCTAGCTGTTAGCCACTTGTGGCTATTAAAGTTAATTAAAACTTAAACTTGAAACGTACAGTCTGTCAATTGCACTAACTTCATTTCAAGTGCCTAGAAGCCATATATATAACATTTCTACCATCACAAAAAATTTTTTTTGGACAGCACACCTCTGAGAATCCCTGTGGAATCCCAATATTTTACAAAATTACTAGTCAACAAGTGTGCTAATCAGTCAGTCATGTCCGACTTTTTGTGATTCCATGGGCTATAGCCTGTCAGGCTCCTCTGTCCATAGCATTCTCTAGGCAAGAATACTGGAGTAGGTTGCCATTTCCTTCTCCAGGGGGTCTTCCTGACCTAGGGATCCTGAATTGCAGGCACATTCTTTACCATCTGAGCCACCAGGGAAGCCCCTCAATGTTTTACAAACTTATTGGTCAATAGAAACTTTTTTTCCACGTAATACATAAAGATATTACATGGGACACAGTTTAGGTGTTCTATACAGAAAAAAATCTTAATGACAAAGAAACAGTGTTAGCTTCCTTGGGACAAGACCAGAGTTAGAACTGCAAAATTGACAGGTATACTAGATGGCCTTTAAAATGTTTTGTTTGGAAGGGAATCCTGAAATTTTCATTGTTAATGTGTCTCTGTACCATTGTTCGCTGCTGCTGCTAAGTCACTTCAGTCGTGTCCAACTCTGTGCGACCCCACAGACCGCAGCCTACCAGGCTTTTCTGTCCCTGGGATTCTCCAGGCAAGAACACTGGGATGGGTTGCCATTTCCTTCTCCAATGTACCATTGTTTAGCTGGGATCAACTTGGCTAAAGATTACTTCTTCAGCTCTGCTTCTGATAAGTGAAAGGCACTAGAGCAATAAGATGCATATTACAGTGGAAGGGGAGCTAATTCCATGAGGCTTACACAAGGAGACTATCACTATGGTACAAGAACCAGTGTCAGGCAATATTGGCATAAGAAGTAATGACTGCTTGACCAAGGAATGTAGTCTGGGAGGATGCCTCAGTTTTTTGAAAAAAGAAAGAATGCCAGCCAAGGGAAGTTCATAACAGGGTTATCAGGAACTAAAGAGATGTATTTGGGAAGTATCTGTAAACATAACAGATAAAGTTCATATCCTCTATTCCACAGGAATAAAGTCCACTTGAATCATTATAAGTTATGTGTAAAGCTTAATTGTTTCTCTTAATATGTCTCATAAAAAATTTAATCCAATATTATGTCAGTGTCAGGTTTTCAAACCTGAACAGGGCAGTTCTAAAGACTAGATCTCGCCCATTTAGCAATGACTCCACTTCCTATTTCTGCATGACTAGAGCTGATGTGGCTGGAGCAAGCCAGTTCTGAGGCCCGCTGGTCAAGAAGGGGTCCAAACCCTAAGTAAGGACTTTTAGCAGGTGGAGCCTTTGCTGAAAGGGCCTTAAAATTGTTTTCCACTGGGGCCACACCCCCTGTTGGCAGTCCTGTGTATGATGTTCTAACACTGCTGCTCTTTATCTTCTTTAGAACCTCCTAATTCTCTGGATCTCGATAGCACTCATCCTCGGAGAATCAAACTCACAGCCCCAAATATCAATCTGTCTCTGGATCAAAGTGAAGGGTCTGTTCTCTCTGATGATAACTTGGACAGTCCAGATGAGATTGATATCAATGTGGATGAACTTGAGACTCCCGATGAAGCAGATTCTTTTGAGTGCACTGGCCATGGTAAGTTGCCAAGTTGGCAGGCGGAAGTTAAGTGAAAGATTATCTAATCAGATCTAATGGCATCTAAGTGGCGTTAGGAACAAACCTCCCATTGTGTTGCTGCTGGCTGCTTTTCTGTGATTTCTAGAAGCTTCTGTTTGTATCTCAGGTCATAGGTGGCCATGATTGATGGTTTAGATCTGGACAGAACAGGTATGGTTCACAGAGGTTCACAACCATCACGCCTTTGTCAAACCCCTGCTCTATGCCAGGCCTTGTGTTTGGCCGAGGTTGGAAGAAAACTGTTATATGCTGTGTCATAACAAAATTGGGACTGGATTTGCAGAGAAAGAGAATTTAATCTGGAAGATAAAATTTGAAGTGGAAAAATGAGAGTTTACCAATTTCTCTGCAACCTCCCATGGTCTGGAATGTTCTTTCCTACACATTCTACATGGGTGGTTCCTTGTTTTTATTCAGATCTTAATCAGATGTCACCTCTTCAGAGAGGCCTTCCTTGACCTCTGTAATCAAAGGTACCCACGCCACCCCCACCATCTAGTCACATCATGTGTCACACTAATTGAAATCATATAATTTAACTGTTTGCATCTCACTTATCTTTCTCTTCCCATTAGAATGTCTGCTCCATAAGGCCAGAGACTTTCTTATGCTTGTTGCTATTTATCACCAATAAAGTAGGAAGGAAGGAGGGGTGGGGTAAGGTGTAGTGGAGGGAGAATAAAAAGGCAGAAGATGAAAAACTTATCAAACCTAGGCACTCCTGATATGATTAAGTCTTATTATATATGATTTAATATATGATTACCAGTTCTTTCTCGTGCTTAATTAAATTGCTTTTGTTAAGAAATATATTCACAGTGTTTGCTTTAAAAAATGGTATCATGTAGTTTCAGCCTTACAGAGTGAGTGGCATTCTTTGACTTTATAAATTTGAATTTGAAAGTAAGAGAATCCTGGCTATATCTACTGCTTTGATATATTGTGAAAATTAGTAAAAAAAAAAAAAAAAAGAAAAAGAAAAGAAATACCATAATTGAACAGATGCCCTGACTTTTAGAGCCATACTAATTCCAGCAGTTTCATTCATAGAAAAACATAACTAGGAAATTAGGAGAGTCAACATCAAATTACTTAATTAACTCAACCAATGGTCATTGAGCAACCAGGGCTACCACCACAACCAGCCTAGATTCAGACCCTGCTTTCACAGTGTGGAAAGCTTTATTTCCTCAAGCTAAGAGAACAGGATGTAGCTAAACTACTTGTATTATAGTTTATTATGTTTAAGTAGAGATTTGATATTGCATTTACCATGTTCTTAGATTCGTATAGTTATCAGGATATTTGACCCTGTGAGTTGAAATACACAAATAGGAGGTGAAAGGTCTTGACTTCGTATTCTTTTCTGCCATCTCAGACACTCTTCCTCAGCCACTCCATCCTTTCCAGCTGCCCCCAGCTGTCCCAGTCCCTTTCCTGCTAATAAACCTTCAAGTGTAAAAATCATGCATTGACTTAAAATCTCAGAGAAGACAGCTGTGGCATGACCCTGCGGGTCCCTCCCCCTCCTCCCCTGTACTTCTCTATTGCCCTGGAGAACCGTGTCACCCCACATCTGAACCTTTTATTTTTATAAATAGTAAAACTGTCAAGCCAAGTGGTGGTGGCTGAGCAAACTGGTAATTAGAGCTGCCACTTGCTGACATAGTTCTTTTTATTTAGTCGACATAGTTATGTTGAAAGAACCAGTTTAACAGCTACAATCCTGCTTTTAGGTCTTAAAGAAGAGAATTTTAGTGTAAGTTGAATTTTAAAGTCTACCTTGATTTTCACATGAAAGGAGTATATTCAGTCACTGTTTTAAATAAACAACAGCATTTAAATGTTGAAAACACTAAGTAGATCTGAATAGCTATATTTTATAATGCAGACATAGATAACTGACTATAAAAGAGCCTATTGTATATTAGAGTCTCAAAGTATGAAAATAATGCTTGAAAGCTGCACGGTTTTGTTGTTTTTGTTTCTTATGTGAGTGTTCTAACTAGGCATATAGATTCTAGACAAAACTGGAGTTTTTACATCACAGGGTTTTAAAAGTGTTTAGTCAGTAATTAATTTTATTTAATGAACACTTTTCGTAGTGCTTACTGTGTGTCAAGGATCTGGGCTAGCTGCTTTATAAATATTAACTGTATTAATCCTCATGTCAACTCTGTGAACAGGTATTAAGTTACCCCCAGAGGTTTAGTGATTCACCTAAAGTCACACAGCTAGTAAATGTCAGAGCCAGCACAAAACCTGAGTTGTTGTCTGCAACTCCTGGGCCGTGCTCCTTCTGCACAAATACACTGGCAGTGACCAGCAGGGTCTTTGGCTGTGTTAGGATAGCATGCCTGAAGTCAAGCCTAATGACCCACCTTCACATTTACATGCTCTTTTAATCCCACCGTTGTGGGGTGACTTGAGGGCCCTTAGTTTCCCAAGTGCTTGGAGGATGTTCACACCGTTTGCCTGTTTTAGTCAGCAGCTGATGACCAAACATCAATGCCAGATTATTTGCCCACGGTGTGATTTTGCTCGTGGAAAAAATTTTGAAGCTCATTATCAAAAGGTGTTAAGTCGGTCATCCCTTCCAAGCAACTTTCTTTAATAATTGTGTCCGAATAGTTGGAAAATACCATTCAAAGGATGATATAATGAAGGCTTGATGTCCTTTGATATTTATAAATGCCAAAGATATCAGAATTATGCAGCTAGTGAAGGATTTAACAGGTTAGTCTTTTTTTTTTTTTTTAACTAAGTGAGATCTAGCTTTTCTAAAGATTCTTTATTAAACTAACTCCATAAACTTAACAATATCCAAAGGTCAGAAAAAATTATGATGACCTATTTCTGTTTTCAAACTGACTGCAGAATTATTTTTACCATAATTCAGATCTTAGCAAAGGCATTTTGTAAGGGAAATGGAAAATGATAAAGAATTTTAGCCTGAATATTTCTGGTAAGAACACTGTAAGAAACATTCATGTGTTCATGTATTTTTCTTCCTAGGCTCCTAGCAATGTTTAGTGACCTCATTTATCTTTTCTAAAACTAACCCCTAATGATGGACAGTTTCCTATGCGGATAAGGGGGCCTCACATTTTTTCCAGATAATCAGGTAGTCACTTCATTTAACTTCCATTTCTGTGGTCTTTCATTATTTTCACAGCCTGCAGGCAACCAGCTTATGAAATCAACTCCCTGTTTTAACTCTGCTTATAAACCAGTCAAGTGTGGAGCTTATTCTGCTTTACCCACAAGCAGCCTTACATGATAATGGTGATGTGGTCTGAAAAGATGATTTTTCCTTGTATTTTTGTGTGCTGAGTTTTCACATTCCAATTAACTACATACCTGTTCCAAAGGACTTTAAAGACTTTAATCGTGTACAGGATGTCTTTCCTCTAACAAAAAGTTCAAATGGAATGGGGGGCAGGGGGTGGAGTATGAAAAGATGAAAGTGGTAAGTTCATCAGAAAGTTACTCTTGTCACCTGGGAAAAAGATGTGCCTAGGACTCTAGCAATAGCAAGGAGAATGGAGAAAGCCCATTTGAATCCCAGCTCTGCTCTTTCCAGCTGGACTGAACCATACTTTGACAGGAAAAAAGTATTTTCTCAGTTTGTGATACTGACAGAAGATGAAACTTCATTCTGTCAGGAAAAGTCTGTAGGCATATGTTCATATGCTTTTGAACAATTTGGAAAAAAAAATTATTTTCCTTAAAAAGCTCCTTCCCCGCTAAAACTATATATGCTTCTGGCTCAACAAAACCTGGATACACATTGGATACTAAGTAGCAATAAAAGGGAGAGATGAAAGGTATATTAAGAATGAAAAATAAAAACTAGTTAATAAATCTCCTTGGATATTTAGCATAATATTAAACATGTCTTGAATGATGAAGTGTCATTTAGGAAGCACTCCTACAAATTAAATTAGTAACATTCAACCTATTCTCTAGGTCAATAGTCTAGATTAATACAGAGTATGTTCAAGATTCATATATTAATTACTATGCCTATGTTAGTGATCACATATGTCATGAGTAATAATATCTAAACTCATTTTCTTCCTGGGAGTGATTTCTAAAGATAATACAAATAAGGGGGGGGCAGGGCTCTATGGCTTAAAAAAATTAGAAGTTCAAACATAATGAATGTCTTTCAAGGCATTTTCAGATTATTCCCATTATCAGTGCAAGGGCACAACATAGAGACCAAGTCCCCTTTACAGATGTATGTCCCCACTGGAGACCACAGCTGACCTCATCTTCCACTGGTTCAAATGATCATCGATGGTAGATTCCTCACTGTGATCTTTTAGCACAGGATATTCAGAGCCTGTGTACTAAACCATCTCATCGAAGACAAAAGAAAATGTTCAAGTTGATTTCTCCCTTGTGTACCAGGGCTAATTGACTTCAACAGCAAGCAGCAAGGGAGAAAAGCTTGTTATTCAGAAAAGAAGACAAAGAAAATCAAGCATTTCTTAGTGATGAGAGCATGAGACCAAACAATAAATTTGGAGGGCCTAGTGACAGAGATTTAAATGAGACCCGAAACTTTTGCAGATGGTGAGAAAATGATGGCAGGGAGAAAGATGGTAATTTATAGTTGTAGCAGAAGAATTATTAAGATCAGGAAGATACTGTTAATTCAACGGAGTAAAACACCTTACCTTTACTTCCTACTAGCTTCTGTTGTGACTTCTAGAACTCAACACCTTAAAAGAGTGTACTGTACCCCTAGCTATTATAGAACTCTTTATTTAATTTACATCAATCAAAAGAGGTGGGGAAAGGAGGTCCCAAATAGGGTAAAGAGGTGTTGGTGATGATGCCTACAGTGTAGATAAGAGCAGGTGTACACTGGAACCTCCGAAGACAAACCCACATCTGAGCCCAGAGGTCTGAGGGAACAGAGACAAGTAGGAAAACAGGGTCCTGGGAAGGGGAGCTGTGAGGGGCATCCAAGGGCCCTAACTCAAGTGGGAGGGGGATAGCTGGAAGGGGTCTTGGACAGGGAGTCCAGAGCAGATGGATGGATTTGCACAAGTGACACAGTGCTTAATCTGAAGCCAAGGTTGCTGGTTTCCTGTCTTGAGTAAGCAGCGAGCGCTGGTGGGAATGCAGAGAAAGCCAGAGAGGCTGGCCTCTGTAGGTGGTGGTAGCTATTGGTGTTGGCAGAAGCAGCTAGGACTGCTTCCCAGCTGGGCTTCACTTTGCTATTCTAAGTCACAGGTAATTAGACGTGTTTGAATCTGTCTTGCGACATCTTCTGGATAATAGTCCTTTTGTGGCTCCCTTACAGATTACCTATATTTCCAGGAACTTGTCCAAGCTTTATTTACTCACTCACCTTCCCAAGTTCTACTGAAAACTGTGCAGGTTTGCAAGCTAAGTGGGAAATAGGTTGGTGGAGGCAGATATTAAAGATGAAATTGCCATGATTCTTTAGCCCAAGGAACTCACTGCCTTATAGTAAAATAAATGAGACTGGGACAATTACACATTCAGGGTGCAGTGTGGTAGCTTAGAAGAGTAGAAAAGGTAAGGGTTTGATTACATTTCCTTCCTGATCCTGTGATCTGAGGTAATTACTGCAGAGTTTTTGCATTGGTATCATGTCTGCCACTCCATCTCCTCTGTGCCTGATGATTTGGTAGATGGTTAATAAATTCTGTTACTGTTATCAAAGTGCTATTAAAAGAATGCAAGTGTGGTGTAAATCAAAGGCAATTTCTTATGAAATGGAAAGTTAAAAATGATAACACCTCAAAGAATTATTGTGAAAACTATAAATAAGCCATTATCAAATTACATAAACACACAAAGACTAAGCATTGTTAAATTCTACTAGTATTTGAAATAAAAAGGGAAACAATTGTTGCTTATTCTTTAAAAAAACTAAATATAGTTTTGTGGGTTTTTTTTGATGCACAAGAGTGAGTAGTAAATTTTTCCCCAAGAATGCTCAGTGGGCTTTTTCATTACCTTGGACACCCACAAGTTCTATCTTGTGAATCTGGGGGCTTGGAGCACTTCTGGTTTATAAGGTTGTTTCTCACTTACTGTAAAATCTTTGTGTAGCATATTTTGAAAAACTTATAAGAAGTTATATCAAATAAACCTCCAGATGTGCTCCCAATAGAGGAGATTCAAGCCCATTGTTAGAGTCTTAGCGTGGAGGTCTAGGCTGACAGTATCATCAAGATACCGAGCTGAGGGGCCCCAGAATACTCTGGGCACTCAAGTTACACCAATAAACGTGGTCCGAGGAAAATAAGGCCTGATGAATAATAGCTTTGAACACCATCAGAAAGACGGCAGGCCACAACCTGTATGATCAAGGGAGGAGTTAGCCCCCAGTCTATCCCCATCTTGGACCACTACAGACATAAGATAGCTCCAGCCCTTTTCCTAGCCCCACCCTCAGCTTAGCCTTACCAATGGATTGGCCATTCAGTCTGCCAATCAAGAAGACCTCACTGAGTGTCCTTGATGAAGGTACGATGGTGTCAAGCTCGCTCGGAGCTGTACAGAACAAGGAGTTCATCAGATTGAGTCTGCCAGGAGGTAGCTAGTTGTTGAACTGCCTCACCTGTAGAGGTCCTGCCTGTTCATCCTTGCTCTGTGCTTCATTTATAGAGGATTCCACAGGCAACAAAGATTCTGGCCAAGAGTCGGAGTCTATTCCAGAATATACAGCCGAAGAGGAGCGGGAGGACAACCGGCTGTGGAGGACCGTGGTGATCGGAGAACAGGAGCAGCGGATTGACATGAAGGTCATCGAGCCCTATAGGAGAGTCATTTCTCATGGAGGTAGTGGAGCTTTGCAAATCTGGGAAGCCGGGAGCCCATATTTGTGTTTTTTTTTTATTAGAAAACAAAACTAGGGTTCTCTGCAGCATGACATCCCTATTAATGTTGATGCTATTAGTCAACATTCAGGGCACTGTAGAACTGCGTGTGTTATTCACATGCAATTCAATGAACACTGGAAAGCCTACTACACAAAAGTAACTTTCCAAGGCGAAAGATGCCTTTCACATCACATATGATAGCTGTCATCTTCTGTGCAAATTTCTTGAAAGCTACAGTTGTCCAGTTCAATGGCATCTGTATGGAATTCCTATGGATTGCTTGTAGGGTTTTAACTGAATTGTTTTCAAGTCTGTTTTCGACATGGTCTGCAATAAGAGGTGCTTTTAATTCCAGAACAATCTTTTGAATCCTCTTCAGAAGCTTTAGGGAATCTTTTGAGACTCAGCCTGGTCCCCTCCCCACCCTACCCCCACTTAAAGTTTGCTTTTCTATAAACTCCATTACCTCTGTGCCTGACAGTAGCTCGCTCTAGCCACAGTCTCCGTCTGCTTCATGAGGGACAAGGGAGAGAAAAAGCTCTGTTTTGTATTTTCACTGCTGTCTTGGAACTACAGGAGCCTGAATTTTGGACTCACAAAAAGATAAATAACATGAGCACAAATGACACATTGAACATTGTCAACTTCAGAAAATATAAGTGCCTTTTTGAGCTTTTTTTTTTTTTTTTGCTGCTGCATGCATAACTTTCCTGCAGTCCTAAGGCACCACCCTTACCACTCAGCTGTTCTAGGAAAAGTGTAAGCTGACAAGGCAATTGTTCTGTCTTCCTTAACAAAGGACAGGGGAATAAGTGTCTTGGCACTGCATTAAACCTTGAGCTTTGGTTTCCTATCAAGCAGAAGGATGTTTTGCTTTTTCCTTCCAAGTCCCCTTCACTACAGATTTTCCACTTTCTGCCCCATGAATTGCTCCCTCCATGTAAGTATCAAGACCACCCGGGGCTTCCACCCGTGACAAAGAAGAGAAACGCCTATGGGTGTTCCTGGCCCTGACCTTCCTTTTTCACTATTTGAGCTGAAATGGTAACATGGCCCAGTGAGAGCTCCTCTAAGAAGGACCTTTCCCACAGGCCTTTGGAATGAGAACAGGCTTAATCTTGCTGAAAATGACAGGCAGCTGGCCATAGAGTCAATCCTGTTGTTCTTCTAATGAAAACCACAATCCGAAATCATCTAGATTTTCCCAGAAGATCCTTTATACCACCCACCGGATATTTTTTATTTGTTTGCTTTTTAGAAAAAAAAGAAAGCAAAGGCTACTATAAACTAGCCTGTGTACATTCTAAAAAGTACAAGAAATGTAGAAAAGTCTGTCAAAGTAAATTGAAATCGCCCAGTGACATTCCCTGTACATTTTTACCATTCAGGTCATAAATTAGTAGTCCCTTTGTTGTAAAGAAGGCAGGCTCATGGCTCCTGTGCTTTTATAAGGCCAAGTTCTCATTAGCTCAGCAGACTGGTCTGCTTATTCTCTCAACCACAGTGAAGCGGGGTGGATGGAGCCCATGGTTCTGTTGCCTGAATCAGGATAGAGTGATTATTGTCAGCACGCTGGAGTCCAAAAAAGCGTCTGCCCATCATGTTCTTTGCAAAAACACCTGCTAGCTCAGAGATAACCTGGTTTGCTGTGCCCTTCCTCCCTGCCACCCCCTCCCACTGGCACTTGCTCCTCTCTGTTCCGTGTTATGAGCTCCTTATTCGTCTGTGTGACCATCTGGTTTGTTGGAGAGAGAAGGCCGCCTTCCCTCTCTGCCTGGCTCTGCCTCGGCCTTCTCCAGGCGCTGGCCTGCATGATGTGCCTCTTGCTGCACCCAGTAGATCATGAGCGAGATGCCACCTCTTCCTCCACCCTGACTAGCCTTTTGCTCTGTAGGTAAAGACAGTTCACATGTTACTTCTGAATTTGCCAAAGCTTTGCTGTCTTGGAAACTCATATCACCTTCTCTGACCTTAATGATGACACTCCCTAGTTCTCAGTCCATTGAGTTTGTCACCCTGGCTTCTGATAAGCATTTAAAAAGCAGTCCCCAGAGCAAACAGAGATGTCATTTTGGTGTCTGGCACTTTGCTACGTGGACGTTTTCTTACTCAGGCCAGTAAGAAAGTGCCAGCTGTCTGGTGCTCTGGACAGCTAGCTGGGAGTGATTAAAAGCGCTGCTGAGGTCTGCTGCAAAGCCAGGCCCTGCAAGTGTCTGCACCAGTTGGGAACGTCTGTGTGTGAGAGCAGTATCTGAGCAAATAACTCAGCCTTCAGCTTTGGTGACTTCATATGAGCTCTGGCCAGAGTCCCTGTACACAGTGTAGAAGAACAGAGCTCAAGCCCCATCTCGACCACCACTCACACTGTGACCTGGGTCATCACTTGACTCTCTTGGGCCTTGGTTACTTCCTCAGTAAGAAAAGGGTGATCTCAAAGCCAATGTCACCTCCTGCAAGCCCACGAATAACATTCCTGCCATCTGCTTATACAGAAAAGCAAGGAGAGGTCTGGGTGGTTTGGTTTAGCCCACAGTGTGGGCTTGCTTTGAGGCTAGAACTGGCATTTTGGAACCTGAAGCAGGGAACAGAATTAAATAGCCAAGGGCACTCATGCCAACGTGTTATAACGAGGAGTCTCCTGTCTTGTGTTTTTACTTCTCATTTCATTATAGGAGACTCAGGTAACCCTCTGCAGTGTTGCTGGACAAATGACCCTGGAAAGGCTGAGGAGAAGAGTTGCAGGCTGGTGTGTGTGTGTGTATGTTTTGGTTGCGCCTGTGGCATCTTTCCTTCTCTCTCCATTCCATTTGCTGGCCAGCAAACTTGTGTTCCGTCCCTTTCATGCCTCTCTGTCCTGCCTCAGGTAAGGTTTGCATCGTTGCTTCTGAGGGTCCCAGGAGACACCACGGTGGGATAGCTCACACACCTCAGCACATACACTCTGAATTCACCTTGCTGTTATTGAGAAGGGAGTCTGATAAAATACATGGCCTAAAAAGCCGAACATCGCTTGAACTCTGTGCTCGTTAACAGGGAACTTCACTTGAGTAAGCTGCATATTTAGCATAGAAACTGGGTTAGCTGACCTCCTTAGAGGCACTGGCAAAGAACAAAATTCAAATGGTCCTATTCATTCACGTTATTGCACTTTGCCAGCAGTCGCTGTCTGGAATAGCTCCAAAACTTGACAGTGATGGCGTGGCTCTTGATTTACAAGGAAAACTTGCATGACCAAATCTTTCTTTTTCTCTTTCCTTCCTTACACACTACATCTCCTCATTGCCTTCTCTTTCTTTTGCCTTTTCTTCTCTTCCTACAAATCCTCTGTCCACAAATGCAAAATCCATCATTTGTCAATTTCAGTGGTTTCTATAGAAAGAGCCATCCCAACTTAGTCACTGATTAGGACATGGTAAGTTGACCATTCAGTATTCCTTTGGCTAAATAAACTCAAGCAAACGCATTACGACAACATTCCAAGGACAGACAGCACAAAGAGATGAATTGCCATTTAAGATGACTTCTGAAGTAGTTTATAAACCTCAGTCTTTCCTTAAAAAAAAAAAAAAAGACATTCTTAGAAATTCTCTAGGATCAGAAAAAGAAATCAAACAAACGGAGCAGTCATGATCTCGAAATTATCCTGACACCCTGGAGTCTGACATCTACATTTAAAATTATTATATTTAATTTTTATTTTTATTAGAGTATAGTTGATTTACAGTGTCGTGTTAATTTTAGGTGTATAGCAAAGTGATTCAGTTATACATATTCTTTTTCAGATTCTTTTCTATGGGTTATTACAGAATATTGAGTAGAGTTCCCTCTGCCATATAGTAGGGTCTTCGTTGGTTGTCCGTTTTAAATATAGCAGTGTGTACATGTCAGTTTCTCCTTTTATGGCTGTTAGCATTTGCCTTATATATTGACTTGCTCATGCATTTGGTATATATTTATTTACAACTGTTACATCTTCTTCTTGGATTGATCCCTTAATCATTATGTATTGTCCTTCTTTCTCTCATAACATTCTATTTTGTTTATCAGTATAGCTGCTCCAGCTTTCTTTTGATTTTTATTTGCATAGAATACCTTTTTCGATCCCCTCACTTTCAGTCTGTTAAGTGTCTTCAAGACTGAAGTAGGTCTGTTGTAGACATCATTTATACATGTTTTGCTTTTGTATCCATTCAGCGAGTCTATGTCTTTGGGTTGGAGCATTTAACCCATTTACATTTAAAATTATTATTGATATGTATGTTCTTATTGCCATCTTGTTAATTGCTTTGGATTTGTTTTTGTAGGTTTTCTTCGCTTTGTTGTTTTCTTGTGATTAGATTACTATCTTTAGTATTGTATTTGGATTACTTTTTCTTTTTTGTGTGTTAATCTATTGCAGATTTTTGGTTTGCAGTTACTACGAGGTTTTGATATAGCAGTCTCTCTCTATATATATATACATACACAAGATTGGTTTAAGTTGCTAAGTCTCGTAATTTCAAATGCATTCCAATATCCGGCATTTGTACTCTCCTTACAATTGCTGGTTTTGTTATATTATTTGTGTGTGAATCATTTCGTACCTTTACTGTATGTTTGCCTTTACTGGTGAGCTTTTCCATTTGTAATTTTCTTGTTTCTTGTATTGGCCTTTTCTTTTCTGCTTGGAGAAGTTTCTTTAGCATTTGTTGTAACATGGGTTTGGTGGTGGTGAATTTTCTCAACTTTCGCTTGTCTGTAAAACTTCAGATTTCTTTTATTGAATCTGAACAAGAGCCTTGCTGGGTAGAGTATTCTTCATTGAAGATTTTGCCTTCTATCACTGTAAATAATCCTGCCAGTTCCTTCTAGATTGCAGTTTCTGCTGAAAGATCAGCTGATAACCTTATGGGGATTCCCTTGTATTTTATTTATTGCTTTTCCCTTGTTACTTTTAATATGTTCTCTTTGTCTTTAATTTTTGTCAATAGGATTAATATGTGTCTTTGAGTGTTTCTTCTTGGGTTTATCATGTATGGGACTCTCTGCACATCCTGGACTTTGTTTCCTTTTTCATATTAGAGAAATTTTTGGCTATTTTCTCTTCAGATATTTTCTCAGGCCCCCTCTCTCTTCTCCTTCTGGGAGCCCTATAATATGAAAAGTGTTTGTCACTCAATTGTGTCCTACTCTGCAACCCCACGGACTGTAGCCTGCTAGGCTTCTCTGTCCATAGAATTCTCCAGGTGAGAATAGTGGATTGGGTAGCCTAGGGAATTTTTATGAACCAGGGATCAAACCTGGGTCTCCTGCATTGTAGGTAGATTCTTTACCATCTGAGCCACCAGGGAAGCCTGATAATGTGAATGTTGGTTTGTTTAATGAATGGCAACCCACTCCAGTATTCTTGCTTGGAGAATTCCATGGACAGAGGAACCTGGTGGGCTACTGTCCTCATTTCTTTTCATCCTTCTTTCTTTATTATGTTCCAGGGCAGTGATGTCTACCATTCTGTCTTCCAGCTTACTTATGTATTCATCCTCATTTACTCTGCTGTTGATTCCTTCTAGTGAATTTTTCATTTCACGTAGTGTTCATCTCTGTTTGTTCTTTAAAGCTTCTAGGTCTTTATTAAACATTTCTTGTATACTGTCTGTCTATACCTCCATTCTTTTTCTGAGATGTTGGATCATCTTTACTATTACTACTTTAATTCATTTTCAGGTAGACTGCCTATCTCCACTTCACTGTTGGTGTTTTATCTTGCTCCTTTGTTTGGAACATATTTCTCTGCATATTTGTCTGTTTTTGTGGTCATCTCCATTCCTCCATCTGAGCCACCAGGGAAGCCCCTATTTTTCCAGATGCAAGATTGCAATTCTTTTTGGTTCTGGTGTCTGCCCCCTGGTGGGTGAGGTTGGTCCAGGGACTTGTGTAGGCTTCCTGGTGGGAGGGACTGGTGCCTGCCCACTGGTGGGTGGAGTTGGGTTTGGTCCCTCTGGTGGGCAGGGCCATGTTAAGGGGTATATTTTTAGCTCACTATCTGCTGGTGGGAGCGGCTGTTTCCACTCTTGTTGGTTGTTTGGCCTGAGCATGCAGGTTGCTGAGTGGGCCCAGGTTCTCTGTACCAACATGGTGACCTCCAGGAGGGCTCATCCCAATGGGTATTCCCTGGGATGTCCACCACCAGTGTGCTTACTCCACAATGAGCTACTGCCAACCACGCCTCCCCAGGAGACCCTCCAAGACCTGTAGGTAGGTGCTTTGCCCTGGGCCCCACTGCACATTAAACCGTGTGTGTCCTCCCAGAGTGGAGTCTCTGTGTCCCCTAGTACTATGGAACTGCGGTACTGAAGCACCACTGGCCTTCCAAGCCAAATGCTCTGAAGGCTCCTCCTCCCAATACCAGACCCCCAAGCTGGGGAGGTTCACTACTGTGGGAAAACCTCTGCAATATAATTTTCTAGCATGTGGTTCACACACCCAGGAGGTCTGAAATTTGATTATACTGTGAAAGAGTCCCTTCTACTGTCTCTTGTGGCTGCTTCTTCGACTTTGGGTGTAGAATATCTCTTTTTGAGGGAGTTAGACAGGACTGCGTCTTTTTTGTTGATGGTTGTTCAGCAGTTAGTTGAGAGGAGATGAGCTCGTCCTCTGCTCTGCCATCTTGTCTCTGCTGCTTCTGATGTCTCTCAAAAGGATGCTTTTGTACTTGTATTTAAGATGGATTCATTATGTCCTATTTTCTCTTTTAATGAACTCTCTTTTTCGTTGCACTGAGCCTTAATTGCACATTTTAGTGGAGTTAGGATTAATGTCACTGAGCCACCCTATCCTTCGTGGATTTCTATTCAGTTATGAATCTTCCTAAATGAAATCGTTAAACCCTTCTTATAGGAAAATATATTCTCCTTATGCCATTTTCCTTCCTACCACCTTCTTCAAAAAGTTGGCAAAATACCTACATATTGGAAAAGATGGACTAAAGCAAAAAATCCAGAGGGAAGCTACTGCAGTCCTGTTTTGCAAATGTGTTGCGTCAGGTATACAACTACATAGGTAGCGTCTTCTAAGATATGTAGCATTATCTGCAGCAGCCTCAAATTAGTAATATACATAAACCCATAATTTGATGTATTTTTAGTTGGTATCACTTTCTTCCCCCACCTCTTTTGTGGCAGAGTCATACTCTCTATCCTTGTAGAAAACATCTCATTAAGCTGCTTTTCGAGAGTTAAGCCCATCCAAATCTATATCTAGCCAGTATTTTACTGCCTTATAATCATCTGAGGGGTATTTAGAGTTCTAAAAAAATGAAACACGCCAAATTCTGATCAGGCTTGAGGGTGTGTTCTGTCCTTCTACTCAAAGCTTTGAGGAAATCTCTAATGTTTCTAAAGCCTAGAACTATGTTATATGATACAATCACAGATATTTTTAAATGGATGTTAAAAAATGAAAGTAGAGTGCATTGCTTCCATTTTTAAGTCTGGAAGACACTTGAGGGTCTGTAGACAAATTTGTGGAGACTTGACCAACACCTGCCACATGTTTCAAAGATGAGTTTTCAAGTAACAGAGTTGACTACAACTAGGACAGACTAACAAGGATCAAATAGAACCTCTCTGTTAGCCATTGAAGGAAAGAGTGTTATATAGATTAGCTTTTTTATTATGTAAATTAGAAGCCCTTAAGTCAAAAAGTGTTGCTTCACCATCCTGTTTTTAAGTTGAATATTTATAACCCACATATATGACTATGTAAAATACATATAATCATACATAAAACATGGGTGCCCTATATATGCAAATATATTCACACATGTATCTTAACCACTGCAAGATAATTATATGTGTATATACTTAGAGAAGTATACAGTCTTTAAAATAGTCACTTAAAGATATATCTAATACATCCACATACATACACTTGCCAAGGCTTCCAGATTTATCCTTTAGGTTAAATATTATCTTGTTAAGAGTTTCCGTTGGTTACAAATGTCTTTTTGTTTGTCCCCCAGGATACTACGGGGACGGCCTAAATGCCATCATTGTGTTTGCCGCCTGTTTTCTGCCAGACAGCAGTCGGGCGGACTACCACTATGTCATGGAAAATCTCTTCCTGTGAGTGATGCTTACAATAAAATGCTTTGAGTTAATGTCTGTGGGGATACAATGGCAGATAAACATCTTTAATAAAAGGAAACAGATGATGGAGAATATTCTAAGCCTTTGATTAAAAGTCAATGAAATCTGTATTAAGGAAAATTGCTCAAGAGGCTAAAAGCGTCAGAGGAGCTGTTTTGTCAGTAGAATGCACTGAAAACAAAATGAACACAGTTTGGCCCATATTTTAAAATTTTGTAACATTGTTTTTGGGTGAAGTGTTATTTTGGTTCCCCGATAACATGTTCTTAGTTGGCTGATAATAACCTGACTTCATTTATATCTGCCTTTATGTAATCTGACTTGCCCTTTAGTATATAATAACATTGCTGATGTTTTTGAAAGTTGGGTTTCTAAACCACAGATTTTTCAAGTGTACCTGCATTAAAAATCAGAAAAGATAACTGTGCAAATAAATGAGTAATACTCTCAGAGAAGTGATCTTAGGTAACTGCATGGTTCTCAAGATGAAGAGGCAATATGTGCAACCATTCTTAAATATTATGCATCCTATAATTTAAATATTATATAATTATGGTGAAATAAGATGAAATCAATCATGTGGGAACTGAAAACACTTCTTTTCCTTCCTGTGATCAGATATGTAATAAGTACTTTAGAGTTGATGGTAGCTGAAGACTATATGATTGTATACTTGAATGGTGCGACCCCAAGACGGAAGATGCCAGGGCTAGGCTGGATGAAGAAATGTTACCAGATGATTGACAGACGGTATGTGGGGCTCCATTAGCTAATCACTATTTTGACTTCCTCAATAACTCCCATCTCCAGGACCTTTTAATTTACCAAAAATGCAGTCACAATTTAGGAACATTGAATTAATGCTGATTTGAGATAATAAATTTTAAAATATTGATCAAAATATCACTCAAATTTTAAATAAAGCAAATCTTCCCCAGATTTTGTTAAATGTTACTTATCTCAAACTCGGCGACAAGCATTTTAAAGTATGCTCACATTATTGCCATATGGAGGTGCAGTTTGAGCTGATAAATCAAAGTCCACGATTCTTCACTGGTATCATGTGACTTTGCTGCCGTTTTTGTGCACTAGGACTATCGTGACTTAGGCAACCCATGTGCCCTTATTTCAACATTCACTGTTAATTCCGGCCCATTTGGTGCCCCTTCCTCAAGATACATCACTTCTATTCATACTGGTTTTATTAGAACCAAACACATTGTTGCCATCTATAGGAAAACTGTCCTAATAAGCATACAAATTTATGATGTCTTCTATAGTGTGGCTTCCTCTCAGATGTGGCTCCCTGCAAAGCAGCATCCAAGTGCCCTGATACAGTAACTAAAATCCGTTAATCATCCAAACATACACACAGTAGCATTGCTAATGCTGAAAAATATGCCAGGATATCCAAAATGTTAATCTGAAGGCCAAATAACCACATGTTTTCATTATATAGAGGAAGAAACCCAGGCTCAGTAGAACAGGGTATTAATTTCAAAATATTAAAAATAATGCTGACAAAAATGAATAGCATTGTCAAACAAAAATATGCCATGACGGTTATAGATTTATGCACTCCAAGAGTACGACCATTCTATTTTACATTTATTTCTGTGGGAAAATGAGGTTTGAATTATGCAAGTTTCAAATTATATCTCAAAGGCATTCTTTGTATTAATCATTGCATTCTACACCTGCCTACCAGATGATAGTAACTTACATAGGAACTCCCTAATATTTATATAAATACACACACACACACACACACACACACACACACACACACACACATACATACTTTAATTCCCATTCAAAATAGGTTATGAGTAATTTTTTTTCTTTTTCAAAATAGGTTGCGGAAGAATTTAAAATCATTCATCATCGTTCATCCATCTTGGTTCATCAGAACAATCCTTGCAGTTACACGACCTTTTATAAGGTATAGTCATTATTAAAGTAAAAGTACTAGTTTTTTGAAGTATGTAATTCATTGTTCCCCTACACAAAAATTCATAAACCAAGAGAGTATTTAGGATAATATGTTTTGCCTCTGTCTTTCCTGAAAATATACTTTGGACTGCCCAGCAAGAGACTCTAGAGAGTATATTCTCATAGTGATTATTTTTCCCCTAGCATTATAAAACATGACCTCTGTATTGCTTGCTATAAACACAGAAAATGAAATAGTGAAGTTTCCATGCCATATGACAAAAGGGAATAGATAGTACTATTAAAGAAATAAGGGCCTCCCTGATAGCTCAGCTGGTAAAGAATCCCCCTGCAATGCAGGAGACCTGGGTTCAATCCCTGGGTTGGGAAGATCCCCTGGAGAAGGGGGAAGATCCCCTGGAGAAGGGAAGGGCTACCCCACTCCAGTATTCTGGCCTGGAGAATTCCATGGACTGTATCGTCCATGGGGTCTCAATGAGTCAGACACAACCGAGCAACTTTCACACACATTAAAGAAATATGGTATCTTGTAAAGAATCAAAGAGGTAGAGTAAGATGACAATGGAAATGAAAGACACGTCAAGGACAGAGACACAAGCCAGACCTTGTTTTGTTTCTTCTGAACAAATACCATGTCGGTCACCTGAAGTGGGTTAAGAGTCTGTGCAGCCATCTTGAGAGCTTTGTTTTGATCATCCATGAGGCTTCTTGGTTTAAATTCACTTCAAATCAGTAAATGTTTGTTGATCATCTATTTTGTGTTAGATGCTATATAACCTTACATTTGGGGCATGAAAAGAAAAGTAAGATATGCCTTTTACATAGTAAAACTGAGACAGTTAAATGAAAGGGAAAATATAGATTTTCTAGAAAGCTTCAAAAAATAGAATAGGGAGGGGCAAGATAGGGGTATGGGATTAAGAGGTACAAACTACTAGGTATAAAATAAATAAGCTACAGGGAAAATAGGCACCATTTTATAATAACTTCAATGGAGTATATAGTCTATAAAAATAATGAATCACTAAGTTGTAAGCCTGAAACTAATATATTGTGAATCAACTATATATCAGCTAACTAGAACTTGCCTAACATCAGGATACAAACTATATAAACTGAATTTTTTCTGTCTCAGTGTTATTAATGAATCTGTAAAAAAAATTCTGATCACTTCATTTCTAAAAAAAATTTAAGGTTAAAATCTTTTATTTTTTTATTACTATATATATATTTTATTGAAGTATAGTCGGCTTACTATGTTTCAGGTGCACAGCAAGGTGATTCAGTTATACATAATTACTTTTTAAATTATTTCCCATTATAAGTTATTACAAAATATTGACTATAGTTCCCTGTGCTATACAGTAAACCTTTGTTGCTTGTTTCATATCTATTTTTTTAAATTAGAAATTGAGCATTCTGTGCCTTCCAGAATCTCCTTTTTTTGTTCTGTGTTCACTTATATTTATTTATCATTCCCATCTGCTATTTCCAACAACTAGGTAGCAGGATTCAACTAGTTTTCGTCTGGCAGGAGAGGTCTTTAAGTTAAAGCATAATACAAGCTTTTAAGATATATTAAAATAAAAAAGCTACTAATTTTAAGATTAGCAGAAAATGTTTTGACAGAGACTAGGAATAAATGTACAATGAAGAGCTTATAAAAACTTTTAATGAATAAAAAAGCAAACATAAGAATTGCTATTAAACAAGCATCAGTGAATCAATAATTCAGCTGTTATTTTAAAATAAATATATTTCTCCTTGGTAAATATTTATTATGGAAAGAGTAAGAAAAAGAATTATAATTCAACATTTATTGAAGGGAATTTCAAGAGAATAATAATTCCCTTCTCTAGGGGATCTTCCCAATCCAGGGATCGAACCCAGGTCTCCCACATTGCAGGTGGATTCTTTACCAGCTGAGCCACAAGGGAAGCCCCAATAATTACAACAAAAATAATTAAATTATAGCAAATAGTGTTGTGGTAAATTACATATAATAATGGTTTACATTTATTGAGTACTTACATGCATTATTTTATTTAATCCTAATGATGATGCTCTGAAGGAGGCACTGCTTACTATTTCTGTATTGTAGGAAAAAACCCTAAGGTTCAATGAGGTCAAATAAATTGCTCAAACCAGGAGGCAGCAACCCATTCTGTAAAGAATGAGATATTAAATATTTTAAGTGTTATGTGCCATACAGTTTCAGTCACCACTACTTAGCTCTGCCATGGTAGGACAAAAGCCATAGATAAAAGTGTCCCTGTGTTCCAATAAAACTTGATTTATGAACACCAAAGTTGAATTTTCTAAAATGTTTTACATGTCACAAAATAGTCTTATTTTGATCATCTTTCAACCATTAAAAAAAATGCAAAACTAGTTTTAGCACAAAGATTAAAAAACCAGTAATAAGTTGGCTTTGGCCCACAGGCCATAGTTTACCAACCCCAGGTCTATGGTAACATAGCCAAGAAATGATAAACTCAGGCCCTGAACCCACTGTCTACCTAATTCTAAAGAACACATGTTTCAAGTACTTAAACATTATATTCTACAGTTTCATCATATAAAACCCTCTTTAAAGATCCCTCTGTGAATCAATCTAAATCAGCGTAACAAATTTTTGACCTGAAAAAAGAGGTCACTAAAATGTATTATAGATCTTTTCACTGCTAAATGGTAACACCTATGATAGAGGTAATATAGCAAATTCTTTTAAATTCATGTATTTTTAAACTGAAGTATAATTAATTTACAATGTTGTGTTAATTTCTGGTGTACAGCAAAGTGATTCAGTTTCTCATATTCAGATACATATTTGTAACTACGAAAAAGAATATTTTTTTCAGTTACATATTCTTTTTTCATCTTCTTTTCCCTTATGGTTTATTGCAGGATACTGACTATAGTTCCTGTGCTGTAGAGTAGGACCTTGTTGTTTATCTGTTTATTTTAATATAGTAATTGGTATCTGCTAATCCCATCCTTCTAACTTATCCCTCCCTCCTCAAGTTCATTTTTTAAAATGAATTGTCTGTCTGTGTCAAGCACTGGGTTAGGTGCTGCAGGTTGAGAAACTGCTCAATTGCTTTCCTCAAAGAGGTCACATCCTGGCAGCTGACACAGGTAGACAAGGAAGCAGCAACAGTACAGGGCACAAAGGAAGCTGATGAGGGTGATAACTCAGAGTGAGGGTGAGTTTTAAGGTAACAGGTGAAGCGTGAAGACAGTCTGCATCAAGAGAGGCTTTCTAGAAGAATGCATCCTCAAGGTGAGTTTTGAAGAATAGGATTGGCTAGCTAAAGCCAGGTAGAGGAAATAGCAGGTACCAATATACCAAGAAGAAAAAATATTGTTTTTCATATTCAGTTACAAATATGTATCTGAATAGGAGAAACTGAATCACTTTGCTGTTTAGAGAACTGTACATTCCAGCATGGAGGTGTCCTCCTGGCATGATTTCTCCTGCCTTCTTATTCTACCCCCTCCATTTTTAAAATCAAAACCTGAATTTAGCTCAAAAACTCCAGAGGAAGTGGCCTACTGTGGCATATTGTTAGTAGTGTGTGTTCACCCAAGGCTTATCAGGACTTGAAGTGACTGTTCAAAAATAAAGGTTGTTCGCAAGCCACAGCCAGTAGCCCATAGTCAAAACTGCAATTAAAATGGGAAAGCTGGATGTATGCAGAAGTGACCTTGACAGCATCTTCTCAGTAGACTGGGGAGGCTTTTTCATTAAAGACCATTCAAGGGAGTTTGTTGCCTGATCAAGTTCCCTTTCAGGTGGAATGATATATTTTTAGAATTAGTTTGCTATTACACTAGTAATACTAAAATGTCACCTTCTTATAAAACAGCCAATCATTATAGATAAAGGGCACCTTCTGCCACTGACTGAAGGTGAAATCTGGGCAAATACTTAACTCCCCGTATCTAAATTTCCTTATCTTTTTAAAGAAAATAATAAAAGTACCTACCTCATTAGGCTATCTGGAGAAGACAATGGCAGCCCACTCCAGTGTTCTTGCCTGGAGAATCCTAGGGACGGGGGAGCCTGGGGGCTGCTGTCGATGGGGTCTCACAGAGTCAGACACGACTGAAATGACTTAGCAGCAGCAGCAGCAGCATTAGGCTATCACAGAAAATGAGTTAATATGTGTGTGTGTGAGTCGCTCAGTTGTGTCTGACTCCTTGCAACCCCATGGACTGTAGCCTGCCAGGCTCCTCTGTCCATGGGATTCTCCAGGCAAGAATACTAGAGTGGGTAGCCATCCCCTTCTCCAGGGGATCTTCCCAGTTCAGCGAACGAACCCAGGTTTCCTAAATTGCAGGCAGATTCTTTACCATCTGAACCACCAGAAAAGTCCCAAGAGTTAATATATATTAGCCAATTAGAACAGAGCCTGGCACATAGTAACTACTCAAATAATATCTCTATTCTTCTAAGTAAGAGTGCTGGGGGCAAGGTGATAAGAAGAAGCAGAAGTCTGAGGGATGGAGGAGTGACTGAAATCTTTTTTTTCTTTTTTTCAAGTTCCAAATTCAGCAGTAAAATTAAATATGTCAGTAGTTTATCAGAACTCAGTGGACTGATCCCAATGGATTGCATCCATATTCCAGAGAGCATCATCAAGTAAGTCCTGATGGTTTTGAAGATTTGGTAAGAAATACTGCATGTCTGGAGAAAGAGTTGAGAAAATAACTCACTCCTGGAATATGGGGAAATGGCTTATCTTTTGTTTTACATTTAAAACAAATAATAAATATCCTCCAATAAATATATTTCTTTTCTTATAACCTAGAGATAACCGTTCTGTTCTTGCAGATCTACTTTCACATGATCTTCTATGGTGTTATTGAAATTTGCTCATTTGACCTTTTGGGGAAAGCATAAATTTAACACTAATCAGTGTATTGGTTACCTCTGTCTTGCATGCCACACAAAAGGTAGATTGTGTACATAGCCTAGATTTCTTCATTGCCTTATATAAAGTAATTTATCTACTTGACCCAAGGAAAAGAGAACAAAGTTACACCTTTCTCTGATTTCTTCTAAGTCCTTTTTCTTCATGGTTGCCTCCAGGTGAAAGATAAAGCAGAGTGGTGGGTGGTGCAGTCAGGAATAACTTCCTTACTCAGTACCTGGTAAAGCCTGTAGGTAGAAAGCATGGATACTTAAAGTTGTAGGATTATGCTGCAAAAGTAGTAAAAATAAAAAGTCAACTGTTTGGAGCTGGGGCTTAAAAATGTGATGCTGGAAAATGAACCCTCCTAACTGGTTAATTGTTGCAAAGAACTATCGTTTACTGTCGATCATGTTTTTCTTTCACTATGTCTAATTTACTGGCTTTCTGTGTGATTAAAAGTGGGAGGAAGGTAACCATCAGCCCAGAAAAAACAGTCAAGGATACCCTATCTTCCTTCATAAGATGGAGAGCAGAATGGACCTCCCAATTCGGGCTTCCAAAAAAGAGTCCCCTCACTTAAAAAAGGCACAGAAACTGGAAGGAAAAGACTCCCATTTAATTTGTGTCTCCTGTTCTGAGTACAAGAAGTGCTCTACTTATATCCTTTATTTAATCTCACAGTAAACGCCCTGTTTACACATAAGAAATGTCACTTAGTAAAGGGATGTTTACTTATGCAAAGTAGAATCAGGAACAAGGAAGAGATGGAACTAGAATTTAAATCCAGGTGAGCCTGGAACCAAAATTCCCATGCAGATTTCTTTACCTCCTGTAAAATTCCCATCTAAATAATGGGTATATTTAGATAAACATAAGGGGAATATTTAGACAAATAAAATACCCGTCTAAATAAATACCCATACCCTTCTGAGTCAAAGCTCAGAAGTAGCTGCAGTTTGGTTTTCCTGCATCCCAATATCAGGTATGAACAGAAGATACAGATTGGGTTGAGAACTGCCAGTTGGCTTAGCTGAACCAAGCTGAGCGTGCATAAGCTCCTGATGGTGGATGTAATCCTCCATGAAGCTTCATGGAGTCCCCAGAATAGCACAACTCACAGCTCTGGCCTGCTGCCTCAAAAAGAAGGCACCCCATCTCCAAAAAAAGTACTAGAGCACTCACCTCCTATTATGCAAAAGATGACAAGGATATTCCATCTTCAAGTGGAAATGAGCACTGACCACTTTCTAAGTGAGTATGCTCCCCCACCCAGTGTGACACTGGGAACAAGAGAAGAGAATGCGCTTTGGAGGATCAGCATTAGATGTGAACCTCCTCCCCACTTTGCCTCTCTGAGACCTCAGGAATCCTGTTTAGAACTCTCCAAGTCTCAGCCTCAGCATCTGTAAAATGAGAAAACAAGGAGCAACTAATTCATGGCAAGGTCCTGAGAACAGAATGAGAGCCATGAACACAGAGCACTGAGGAGCCTCCTGGCACAAAGTTGACAAGCCAGAGTGTTATTTATTGTAATTGTATTGCTTTTAGAGACTCACTGTTCACACAGGGAAGTTCCATTGAGAAGTTAAACATGCCCGAGGTGCTTTTCATTCATCTACAAGTCAGTTTTTCTATTTGGGAAAAGTTTCTTCCAAAGGAAGGGTTCTATTGGGAAAGATTTTCTTCTGGAGGAAGAAACTTAGAACCGTGCATATCCTCCCCATGTGTCCTGTCTTTCGTAATCCATCTCCTCTGGCTGTCCTTTCACTTCTGTAACTGACCCTTGTTGCCTCATTTTCATATTATGCCATTTTCAAACTGGTAACAAACCATAACTCTTTCCCATACACAAGAGCAGGATCTCATCCAATCCCAAGGCCAATATGCAGCTGGGATAGAGTGCATCAAGAAAATTGAGCCCAATCTGAAATCAGATTTATAATCACTGATTATAGTTTGTTATTTGTGGCAGTGATGTTTTTACAGATCTGAATAACATACTGAACCATTGTTTCCAGGGGGAACACGGGGCCAAGTTTCTGTGAGTACTTGGTCATAGCATTCTCATTTGCCAATTAGCATACAACCCTGTTTTATGTCCATTTCTGTTTAAAAATACCTTACTTTATCTGTGTTGTTGATTCACTAACGTTGAACTCAGGGCTAACAACACTGTAACTTGTGCCTGAATACAGCTTATCTAACACACACATACCTCCCTAAGGCCCATCACGGCCACCCTGTGCTCAGGAATACTAGATGATACTTAAGCACAATGTTTGGGGAACATTCTTAAATAAAGAGATCACCAGCAAAAAAGCACAAAAATAAGAAAAACATGGCACAACACAGACTGTAAAGGCCATTTGTTAGCAGCATGAGAGCTGAGATGAGAAGGCAGAGCCCCCTGGGCTCCACCTTAGCTGGGAATCCACACATCAGGTGACTGAAATTTCTGGGCACTCTGTTAAAGTCCACAAGGGACCATGAAAGTGCCAAAGTATTGCTTAGGAGGTTGCAACTATGGTTTAGCAAGTAGGTGAATTTGAGAACATGCAATCTGCAAATCATGAGGATCGGCTGTATGTAACTATAAATTCGAAATAATTGATTGTATCGAATATAAACAGGATTCCTCCCCAAAAGCAATTTGACTGTTATTTGGGTAGGCTTCTCCTCTCACGTTGTGACTGTCCTTTTTTCCATCTGTCCACTCCTTTTCCTCATTGCATTCGTTTTTTTATCCTGTAAGGTACGATGAAGAGAGATCTTATAAGAGAAGTGTGAGGTAAACGTCTCCTGATCTACAGTTCACGCTGGATCTTTTGTGTGTGTGTGTACACCAGTGTCTTACATGTGGGTGACCTCAACAGGCTCTCAGAGGAAGAGGTCCTGGTATCAGTCCCTTGTAGTATATCATTTCCAGTCTTTGTCGTGTGTCTAAAGCTGTTGAGGTCAACCTAATTTGCAACCGAAACCTACTAAACCAGATACATCCCAGACTTGGACTTGGCCCAGGCTGCAAGCTAATTTTAACTAGCCCTGACAACTGCTGTGGCTGTTTTCAGCTTTATTTCAGCCAGCATGCTTCCAGTCTCCTTGCAAGTTTTGTATCTCCCTTTATGAAGGGCTTTGCAAAGGAAACGTACATAAACACAGAGTCAGGAGTTCCTAAAACACCATATGTAATTGAAGGCATGTGTCTCCGTGCTCCAAAGGTTGGTTTTTAAAAGCACATACGCTCCACTTTCGTTTGGCTCTGCTTTGACTTCTTTTTTTGTGACTCTCTCACGCTCTGCTTGCTTCTTGTTTCTTTTCTACACTGATAATTTTTGCTCATGCAGACTGGATGAAGATCTGAGGGAAGCATCTGAAGCAGCTAAGTAAGACTTGGTTTCCATTCAGCAGCTGGCAGTGATGTTGGCTTGCATATCAGGAATGAATTGGGAGAACCTGCATGCCTGGTGTTTTATTCTTGCATCCTGATGATAGTGCTGCCCTTTAAAAGTTTCCTTTATTCCATGATAGATGTAATTTCTCTTATTTGTACTACAATCTGTTTGTCCCCCTAATGATCGTGGTTATCTTGTTACCGTTAGACATTTTTTAAATATGAAATTTTAGGCACCACAGCAAAAGAAATACATCACAGGCAGTGCCATGGATAGTGTAACAGCCAGATAATCACTTGCATATGTTGAGTCATACTAATGAAGAAAAATGGTAGCAACTTGAAATACTTCTGTAGAACCAAATTCCTGAATTTCCAAGAATTTTTAAAAACTCCTTATTCAGTGACTGCGAAATACACCTTAACTAACAGCTTCTGACTTATTTGCATGAATACAAAAAATATTGCTATTATTATAGTTTTCAAAATAGCAAAATCATAACTTTAATGAAAATATAAAATGAATACATGCCAATGATTTTATTCAACTAATTATTTAATCAAGGAACCAATAAGCTGTTAAAACCAGTTCAAAGAATATTGGAAAAGCTAGATATCTATAAGCAATTTGTAAAGGAACATTAGGATAAAAATGTTGGTTTAGATACAAAACTGATTAATGTCCAGCAGGGCAATAAACTGTACCTCAGGGTGATCTTTTCTACTGGACAGAAACAATTGCATCTCTTCTCAGTAAAAATCTGCAAGTTAATATCTGCCTCTAGAGAGCTACACGATCAACAGGAAGTCAACTCAACAGTGCTTCTAAAGAACATCCAGTAATTTTATTTCCAGTTCACAAATAATTTTTCTGACACTGTAAAATATAAACAAGAATATTTCCTGCATTAAGCTTCTCCATTGCAAAAGTTGCTTACACTGTTAATTTTTATAACTTGATCCTATTTTAATAGATGTTGCATAAGCAGAAAGCCTGGACAATGTCTTAACAGCTACAAATTCTAAATAAGTAAGATAGAAGTTTTTCCTATAAAATGGCAGTTCGTCATGAAAACAATCCATTAAAATATTTTCCCCTACATTTTTGTAGCAGGTAATCTGTAGAATTATCTGCCTATAGCATGGATCTTTTGGGTTAAAAATTCAAGGAAAGGTTTTTGCTTTAGAAAGCTTAGCATTAGTGTAGATGACTGTTAAATGTGCCTGTAGTGTATAGTGGTACAGTGTACCCTGTTAGCATTTATCTGTGCTCAAATTGCACTGTCATGAGATTCCCCACAGATAGAGTGAGCAATTAGTTTCCCTTTCAAATTCATTTTTTATTTTTTTAGGATAGCAGATTTATTAAATTAAGAAGCTGTTTTCAAGACAAAATTATAGGGAGGGAACATCAATAATTCTCCAGCCAAACCCACTATGGACTCATAGTCATGTGCTCTCATTATTACCCTAAAATCTTGCCTCCTTCAGTAGATACTTTCCCTCTAGATTTCTACTCTTCCTGCTTAGTTACCATAAGAAAACGTTGATCGCTTTTGGCCTAGTTGTGTAGCTTTCTTTTTTCTCTCAAATTCTTCATCTTTTCACTTATCTACCTCCACAGACCCTCTCCCCAAAGATCTAAGTGATCTTGGCCAGTCCTGCGATGTCTTGATCGCCTTCCTAAAGGAAGCGGCAAACTCATGCCCGGTACATAGTAGATGCTCAGTAAACTTCCGCTTCATCAACAGGTGAATGTGCATCAGACCAAGATCACTGCTGAGGCACAGTGCCTCTCAAACTTAGTGCATCAGAATCACCTGCAGTGTCCTGGGCCTAACCCCCAAAGTCTCTGATCAGCAGGCCTGAGAATCTGTATTGCTAACAAGTCCCCAGCAGTGCCAACACTACCAGTCTCAGGACCTTGCTTGGAGAATCACTGCCTTAAAGTAAATGGCTGAATAAAAATAATTAGATTTGTCCTCAGAAGTCTATGCTCTTGCTTTGAATTCAGTGGGCAAGCCATCTGTCCGTATTCTCCATCGATTTTACTACTTCTGATGGTGACATTATAGCTATGAGGAACTGAAAATGTGGAAGGAGAAAGAATTTTACTGTTGACTCCACAGATGATCGAAATCCCACAGAATCCTGCCATTTTCACATGCTAACTATATCTTCTCAACTACCTTTGAGCCTCTGAAGTGGTCCCCCAATCCTTGGACAGACTGATGACTTGCAGTTCAGAAAACAATCACTGCAGATCTATGGTTACAGGTTCCTTTCGTGGACAGATGCCCCCTGACTTTCCATATGACCTTAACTAGAAAGCTTCAGGCTGTTTCTAACAAAAGCAAACATATACCCTGTCAGGGAAAAAAGCCTGTCTGTTCAGTGTTTGGCTTTAGTCCTATTAGTGTTTTTAAACATTCACCCTCTCCCCGTATACACACATATACCACCTTTACCTCTAACTGACTTTCAGAAGGAGAGTTCCTCAGCCAGTCTTATTTTTCCCTTAAACCTTAAGTTCTGAACAGGAAAGAAAGTATTTTAAAAAGGATAAATTGTACATAGTCATTTTTATTTTGCAGATGGTGAGGAATCTATCTGTTGCCTTTGGAGTGAGAGTGGTACATGAACTGTAAATTGTTCTTTGCTTTGGAAAGATTATGCAAAGTTTAAAAAGCAGAAACGCTAGGTTTGGAAGACTGCCTGCCCTTTCTTGATTCCATTTCGGCTTTACTAGGTTTTTCTAGCACACTGTCAACGCTTGCCTGACTGTCCCTGTTCACTAGAGTTGCCAAGCATCTTCTATAAAAATACCACCACCAGTGAGAAGGGTAGGGAGTGAGGGGGGAAAGCCTTCTGGCTTTCTCAAGGAACTGGCCTTCTGCCATTTTCAACAAAATACCTAACATTATTAACCACATCTTTTATGTGTAGACAGAAACCTTTGCTTGTGAAATTATCACATTACAGAAGGAGCACTCACATATAAAGGAGCACTATGCTGTGCTGTGCTTAGTCTGTCCAACTCTTTGTGACCCCATGGACTGTAGCCTGCCAGGCTCCTCTGTCCATGGGATTCTCCAGGCAAGAATACTGGAGTGGGTTGCCATGCCCTCCTCCAGGAGATCTCCCCAACCCAGGGATCAAACCCAGGTCTCCTGCATTACAGGTGAATTCTTTACCGTCTGAGCCACCAGGGAAGTGCAGAATCTCTTAAAATAGTGTTTGTTTGTTGAAAATAAAATATTTACCAGAGGGGAAAAAGTTAAAAGTTGAAGTGTTAAGTATTAATTGGAAATTAATATAAAGCAGATTTGAAATTTGCTAACAATTACGCAGAATATCAAAAGCAGCTTAATATTACACAAATAAGCATGAATGTGTTCATACATGGTAATAAAACTCTCCTTATTTTATGGATACATGTTTCTTTCTGGACATAATCAGTTTCAATTAATGTCAGGACTGGCTTGTTTGACCTGAACACAGCTGAGCTGTGAGGTATTTTTTGTGACAGTACCAAGGAAAGCTGACACTGGCATTTTCCCTTTTAGTGTCTTGGAAAATCTTTATTGTTGTGAAACCTGAAAGTTAACTGTGTTCACATATGAATAAAATTAGAGGGATTGTCATTTGTGCATAAAATATTATGTGGGTTACAAATAAAAATTTGTAATATTCTGTTCACCAAACACGATAGATTGAAAAGTCAGGAAGAAAATATAACAAGGGTAGAAGAGACATGGAGGTCTTGGGAGTTTTCAACCTTCCTTTTATGTTTCTGAATCAGGAGCGATTTCAAAACTGATAGTAAAAGAATCAGAGCTTAGTCTCACCGTCTGTTCAGGTGTAGATTAGATGTGTTCAGTAGTAGCAATGGGACCACACAAATCAGTTTCAGTTCAGTTCTGTCACTCAGTCACATCCGACTCTTTGTGACCCCATGGACTGCAGCACGCCAGGCTTCCCCGTCCATCACCAACTCCCAGAGCTTGCTCAAACTCAAGCCTATCAAGTTGGTGATGTCATCCAACCATCTTATCCTCTATTGTCTAACCATTTAAAAAAGTTCACATCTGTCCTGTTTATAAAGTAGTAACAGTGGAGAGAATGTTTACTGCTTCCTTTTTTTTCTCCCTTGCACTCAGAACGAGCTGCCTTTACAATGATCCAGAAATGTCTTCTACGGAGAAGGAGTAAGAATTCACCATCAATAACAATTATGTGGTTACTCATTGTATTGTATGGCTGGGCTCTGAAAGACAAAAATACATTGAGGATTGGGTAAACACCGTTTAGATGTTCAGCTTTTACTTCTCTATGCCTGAAATTAGAAACTTAAAGAGAAATGTGTCAGCTTAACACCATCTCATTCATGATCACCATTAGATATCTTAAGGAAAACCCATCTTTACTTGGTGTTCTATTTTTCCAGCCCCAAAATGAGGAGAAAATGAATATTAGAGCCAGATGTAAAAGCATTTGGGCAAGAGGAATCCAACTGTTTTCTGAATTACATCATCCATATTTTAATTAGTGAAATAGGGACTTACATTTGAAATTATTATTTTGGTGGGTGGGAGAGAAAACATCCTTATTTAGAAAATTCAAGAGGCAGCTGAGCCTGGATGGAACTTTAGAAATGATCTTGTCCATCTAGTCTCATTCTGTGAGAAATAAAAATTGAGCATGTGTTTACCATGTGCCAAGTTCTAAGTAAAAAGCTGCACCCACCCTATCTCATTTTTATCCTCAGAATAAGCCAATGAGGTACATTGTGCAGATAAGGAAAGAGCGGCATAGAGAGAGAAGCTGACCCATCCAATGCTGTTCAGCTCGAAGAATGGCCTGGAGCTGGGACTGGAGCCTTTGCAGTGCAGTTCCAGACCCAGTGGTTGTGGTTTGAAATCAGAACCAGGTGGCCTTGATGCTGGAATGGGTGTTCAGCCTCTAACCAGGGAGGACAAAATTTACGCCTAAGACAAAAGAGTTCACTGCTGTCCCGTCAGTTTCAGGGAATAAGCTGGGGTCACCATCATGTTCTCAGAGAGAACCTGGCCATCCAATCAGGGGCTCTTAATTGGGTGTGAGTTCTGGAGAATCTAACATTGTCCGACTTCACAGGAATCCAGAAGGAGGGGCAGAGATCTACATTTAAATACATCTGCTACGGTCACCTTTTGTTCTCTTGTGACCTCCTTTTCCCTGGAGGAGGTCTGAAGGGAAACTGGAAAATCCCGAGCCCTGGCTCTGGAGTTACCATGGTGACCTTACAGTTTAAGGAAGTTTATGCACAAAAACTCAAGGGAAGGTCTTTTCTGACAAAGAACAAAAGCCATAAAATAGACGTCTGAAATCGCACAGCTACTTTTCTGGTTTTACTGGTCCCACCTTTTTGAGATGAAGACAGCAACTGCTTCAAGGAAACTGCCACGCGAAAATTCCGCAAAACAAAAATACCATAGTCCATCTAAAAAGAAATTTTTTTTTTTTTTTTGGCAAATCATCCCTCTCTCAGCAAAGCAGCGCCCCCTAGAGCAGAGTCCTGCACCTCCAGCTAATGGGCGGCGTGGACAGAAGGTCCTCCGCTAACTTAGAGCAGCTACATCTGCGGGCTTACCCACTCCTCTGCCTGCCTTGTCTGCTTTGCTCCCCATCTGTATATGGGGCTGTCTGGGTTGTGGAGAGTGCCAAACACCATTTCTGGTTGGGCTTCATTCCAGGGCTGGGCATGGGGGTGGGGGTGGAGGGGTATGCTGCAAACTGTTAATATTACTTGCCATTTCTTAGAAAATATTTGTCTCCCTGCTTCCCCTTTCATCAGCAGTCTCTTTCCTAAGCTCTTCCTTACCAGGCACATGATCACAGTGCAGAGGATGAGATCTGGGATGAGGGGCCAGAGTGGCCAAGATTTTTTTTCTGCTGACTTCCTGCCCTGGATTTCTGGCTTTATTTAGTATCAGACTAAGAGGCTTCATTTACCTCCTAGTTTCTGAGTGGAAGCATTTTACACCTTCTATAGCTAGTATTATATGGATAAGCGGAAAAATGGGCAAAGACTCTTCCAAGGAGCTCAATTAGGCCAAGAATAAGACGTGCTGTGTGCTCATGTTGTCATGGCCTGTCACTTCCTCAGAGAGAGAAGGGAAGGCTAAGTCCATCTCCCACTCTTCTATAGAAAACAGGTGTATCATTAAACAATGTTGTCAGATACTTTGTAAAAAAACAAAGAAAAACAACAACTCATCTAACATATATTAGGAGCCAAAAAGGCCTATAGAAAATTATCAGAAAGATACTATGTCTCATTGGAAAATTAGGTTACAGAAAACAAGCCCATCTGCCCAGTGAGGAATGCTCATGTTTGAATTCTGATTACAAGTAAGTTTTTTCCAAAAAGCATACTATTTTGAAAAGTAATCCAGATGTTTGTCTCCTTCACACTCAGGTTGGGATTTTATTTTTTTCATTCATCTCCTAAAACCTGCAACGTAACTTTTTATATTCTCATATAAAAAGTGTAATGGTCCAGAAGTGGTTCTATGTGAGAAGACTTAAATTAATAGCATTGTCCATAGCTTCATCAGCTCCACAAGACCACTGCTATCTTGTAATCTTCAGGTGGTTTCCTGCATTTACTTAAAAATCATCCACTTTTGACTATCTTTTTGCTCTTTCCATAAACTCTATTATTAAATTTCAGTCTCTCAGCATTTGAGTACCAAAAACTGAAGGGATAAATTAAACCCTAAAATGTTTACAAAAAAGTCAGTATGAAAAATGAAGTGTTTCAAAATGGTCTGTTATTTTCAGATTTTTATCAAGTGCCTTGATGGTGAAACAAAGTGACCATGTATACTTTAAACTTTTTAAGATGATTTCAACTATTCTGACGCAGATTTTACTTTTCAGACAGTATGCTCCAAACTTTGATTTAATAAATGTTCTCTTGGTCTATGAAAGAAACTGAGCCACCACCATGTAAGTAGCAATAAAATTCCAATCATCAGCCAAACTTAATATATTCTTTCAGGAATAACTGCAGCTGGGAAATACATTTTTGAGGGAAAAACAAGAAGGACCTGTTTTTTGGAAAAGCATATTAGAAAAAGATCGAGGGGTCAGAGTGGATAAAAAGAAGACAGATACCTTCATGGTAAAAACCCTGTTGATAAGGAAACAAGTCAGATCCTTGAGGGCATAAAAAAGAGATTACTATCCATGACAACCTGGCCTCTCCTAACAGTCAGTATGGCTGGGTTTGAAAGCTCCCAAAGGACAGAAGATTATTGCAAATAGAGTAATTAAGCAGTGAGATATGGTTTTCTCATTTCAGAGACACACTGAACTGCTGCTATTACTTACTCTACTACTGAACTAATATTAGACTACTAATAATAGACATGTACTGTATGTTCATTATGTACAATTGAAAACACTTTAGACTAATCCTTAGCAAGCTGTTCTATTTTACAGATATAGAAATGGAGACTTAGAAAAGACAGGTAGCCTGGCCAAGCAAGGCCCCAGGGCCAAGAAATGGTAGAATTGCTAAGGGTATCTCAAAGGAGTACACCTTACTGCTGTACCCTGGATGGGTTAGCTTTATCTGCAGAACTGTGAGAATGAACAGGGCTCATTTGCTGCAGATTCCACAAGTAAAGCACAGTAACCTTTGCGACATATAAACGTAAGGCCTCCCTCCCTCCAGAGAGAGGGAGGGCAGATCTAGGCGAAATCCGCACATCCTTTCCAAATTGCCCAATTCAAACAGAACATTTTTCTTTCGTTTCCTCCTCTGCGTGTTCACTGGCTGTAGTCAGTTTCTCTGGTAGGTGTCAGAAAACTGGTGTATTCACAAGAGGGAGAAGAAAGACGCAAGTGGCCCAGAGACATTTTAGGCTTATTCCCTAGATATTTGAAAACTCAATAGACATTATCTTTCCTTTTGTTCGTCTTTTTTTTTTAATTGAAGTATAGTTGATTTACAATGTTGTGTCAGTGTCAGGTGAATAGAAGTGATTCAATGTGTGTGTGTGTGTATTCAGATTCTTTTCACTTGACCTAGAGATCATCATACTAAGTCAGACAAATACCAAGTGACATCACTTATATACGGAGTCTAAAAAAAATGATATAAATGAACTTATATACAAAATAGAAATAGGCTCTCAGACAGAAAACATTTATTTTGTTTTGGTCACCAAACTCAGTAGACTTTCTTTAAAACAAGCTTTTCTTAGGTTATAAGAATCCATCTTATTAAGGTAACCGTGCCCTTTTCAGGCAATTCCTTTGGCTTTAGAAAATGCTGGAGGGTGACAGTGAAAACAGTGGAGTCAAGGAATCCCCAGCATGTACCCCGGAGGGAAAAGCAGGTCTCTCACACCCAGGGACATGTCACACACACTCTGCAGAAGCACGCAGAACCCAGCATGTGCTGTCATGGAAACAACAGATGATTTAGGAGCAAGGTGGCCTCTACCTGTGGGGAGGGATGGGTGGCCCAGGGTAATGCTTGTACTTGGCTTATTAGTTTTTTTTTTCCCCTAAATTATGATAAAATACAGCTAACACAAATTTACTGTCTTAACCATTTTCAAGTGTACAGTTCAGTACTATTAAGTGCATTCATGTTGGGCAACCAATCTCCAGAACTTTTCAGTCTTCCAAAACTAAAACTCTGTTCCCATTAAATCACAGCTCCCACCCCATCGCACACCACCTCTTCTACTGTCTGTCTCTATAAATTTGCTCTAGGGGAATCGCACGATATTTGTTTTTTTACAACTGGCTTATTTCACTTGCCATAATGTCCTCAAGGCTCATCTGTGTTCTAGCAGCTGTCAGTTTCCTTCCTTTTAAAGGCTGAATAATATTCATTATCCTGGAGAAGGAAATGGCAACCTGTCATTACAGGTATACACCAAACTTTGCTATCCATTCATCCGTCAGTGGACACTTAAGTGGCTTCCTCCTTCTAGCTTTTGTGAACATTGCTGTTATGAACATGGGTGTAAAAATATCCGTTTGAGTCCTTGTTTTCAGTTATTTTGAATATATATCTAGAGAAGTAGAATTTCTGGGTTATGTGGGAGTTCTATTTTTAATTTTTTGAGGAAACTCCACACTATTTCCCTTAACAGCTGCACTAATTTACATTCCTAACAATGGTACACAAGGGTTCCCTTTTCTCAGCATCTTCGTCAGCACTTTTCCCCTGTTTTTTTAGATCATAGCCATGTTCATGGGTGTGAGGTAGTACCTCAATGTGATTTTGAGTTGTGCCTTTTAAAAACAGCTTTATTGAGATAAAATTTAAACTACACAGTTCAATGGCTCGAGTCACTGAGTTGTGCAAGCAACACCATAATTTTAGAACATTTTCCTCACCTCTAAATTACTCTGTCACTCCCTTTTCCCCCAACCCCAAGTCCCTGACAATCACCAGCCTACTTCCTGACTATATCTGCCTCTTCTGGGCCTTTCCTATGAATGCAGTCACATGAGCTTTAGGACTGGCTTCTTTCATTTAGCCTCATGTTTCCAGGGTCATACATATAGTAGCAAGTTTGTAACTTTTCACGTTAGAAATGTACTTTTGATGAATTTAACATACAATTTTTAAAACTCCAAGACACAATATCTGGGAGGAAGCATCAAAGGTGCTATGCATGAAAAAATGTCAACAGTGGTTTTATTTGGATGATGGCCCAACAAGTAGCTTTAACATTTTATTTTTTTTTCATCATTTTCTGTAATTTTCAGAAATCAAAAAATAAACGTGCTTCCTTTATAATGAGGAAAAAAAGTATTATATGTCTTTTCAATGTATCCGGTCTTTTGTCTTTGATTTTATTATTTATTTACTTGACTGTACCAGGTCCTGGGTGCAGCATGTGGAATCTAGTCCCCTGAGCAGAGCTTGAACCCTGGCCACCTGCATTGGAAGCGCAGAGTCTTAGTCCCTGGACCACCAGGAAAGTCCTGGGGGAAAAAAAAATTTTTTAAAGAAAATATTGGAGGGTTTTTTGCCATTGTTTTATTGTTTACCACTGTCATAATTTAGCACTTGTCAGATAGTCCTTATATCAGGCAGATCATTTATTTGCCTCTCAAGAAACAGTGATTTACAAAAAAGGAAAGGTGGATTTCCAAAATGCAATAATATTCCTTAATCCATTTTAAAATGAGCCTGCACAAGAGTCTTTTGCCCTCTAGATCATTTTGAAAGGTGTAAAATGCTTCTAGAAACAATTTGGCAAAAATAAACACACTCCATCTTTTAGAGAAACCCTTGGCAACCTGGAAAAGACTGTGTTTTTACCAGATTGGTCTAGTATAAGAAATGTGCATGAATTATTTTCAGTAAGTCCTCAGGAAAAAAAGAAACAAGCACAGGCTCCCTGAATTATTATTGTTTCTTATTCAGTTTTTCATGTTGCTCTTTTTTTTTTCTTCCTTTCTTTTCAAAGTATTAATCTGAAGCTGAAAGAAAAGCCATAGCTGGCCACATCTGGACGAAGGGGCTGCTTTTCTGCTTCGCGGTTCTGTTGAAACATACCTACCTGGAAGAGACAGCACTGATGGTACTTTGTTCCACTTTGCACTACCTGGTGCCATTCTAAATTTCTAAGGGGAAAAACAGTTAGAGAATCTGTTTACTCTTAACATGTTTTATGGGATTGTGTCTATTTTCCTATTTTGCCAATTATGTGCCTCAAAGATTTTAGTTGAACCTTAGCAAGAAAATAGGACCTTCCAATTCAATACTTCATTAACCCTTGGTACAGTGGTATTTCGTCTCATTGTTGACCTCTGTTGACCACTGAGGTAACTTCAGTCCACTATTCATTGTGAGTGGATTTCTCCTTGGGGATCACTTCAAGTTTAAAATACACAGGACTCAACAGTCCCTAGGAAAGTTGGCCCCACATAAACTCCACCTTTCAGATCCTAAGCTTGCTTAAGATAGCCATAATATAGACACAGGTGTGACACCACGTCAGTTAAGCACCCACCTGGTCCTTGCCCACATTTATTCTAACATCTCCAAAGGAAGCCAGGTTTCCTAATTCACACCAATTTCATTTTAGTTAGCAAATTGGGCATTGTGTTTTCTGTGAATTTGGTCTTTTAAAAAAGTCATTTCTTCAGTGAATGTTGAACACCTCCAAACTGAGAAGCTTAAGGATCAGTGTTCACATTTCTGGTAGCTGTCTTTGATGCAAGCCATGAACTTAGTTCAAGATGTCACACTTTAAGTGCTAAGGACACTATGGAAGGCGGCCCCTCAGAAATTCATTCTTTGGTAACACTGAGTTATCTGAATCTCTCTCACATGAATTATAAAACATGATCTGCTTTAACACACTCAACAGGCTTAAAATTAAGTGAGTATGTACTATCCTTTGCAAAATAGTTCTTTACAGCCTTCACATGTTTTGTTAAAATACCAGCGTGGTCTAGAACCCGTGGGCCTCTAGAGGAGAGACCACCCCACCTGTTTCCACATGGCCTTCAAGAATGGTTTTCATGCTTGGAGTTGAAAAATTTTTTTTTACTATTTCATGACATAAGAAAACTATCAAATTTCAGTCCCCATAAATAACATGTTATTGAAACATGGCCATACAAATTTGTTGACAGACTCTCTGCAGCTGCTTTCGTCTTGCAGCAGCGGAATGGAGTAACTGCCACAGACCACGTGGCCCACAGAGCCTAAAACATTGACTCTCTTTATAGACAGCGTCTGCTGAGCCCTGTGCCAGCCCAGGCAACCTTCCTTGGCCTCCCATTTGTATTCGATGCTGGTTTCTCTAACAGTATGCACAAATTAGGCTGCAAACTAATTTACTCTTTAAAAAAGAAACTTTTGGCATCCACAAATCAGTAAGATTCAGGACCTGCTGACAAAGGCAAGGAGTCCCAGCCATGAACACATGGCTCAGGTTGTGTTTACACAACCCAAAGGGAAGCCTGCTTGGAAGGCTTTTGGCTGTTCAGAGGTGTTGCTGAGGTCCTGTCCTTACCCTGGAAACTATGCACAGACTCCACTATCACATATTATCAACACACTCTTCAAAATTAAACTGTAGTGGAGACCAGGGTTCCATCACAGTCTGAAAGTGATGACTATCTCCGGGAGAGCTTTCGGGGACATGTCGAGCCCTGGGTATCATGAGCTTTGAAGTAGATATCTTTGCACAGGTTTCAGAATTTCACTGCCTTCATCTGCTTCATGTCCGTCCCCCACCCACCTGCCAGACATGCTCTCATACACACAGGTCAGCTCGCTCTCCTCCATAAGCCATAGTTACTATGTCCCCTTCTCAATCCCTTTCAACTTGGTATCCTATTAGATCATTCTTCTGGGTCTCCACACTCATAACATCTGGCTTGTCTGATAGAAAAACCCTGGAGCACGTCTTCTTCCACAGCCCACCTCCACCTTTGGCAGCCCAAATTGTGCCTCTCCCAGAACTTAGCGTGGACGTAAGTGCAACGACCTGATTTCCCAATTTGTCCACCCAGTTTTCCCACTGTTGCCCTGGCATCATTATTAATAAGGCTCTCTCTCGCTTAGTAAAGTCCCATTTTGGAAGATGAATTATGTGGTCCCCTTAGCCACAGGAAGTAATGAAGAATTCAGTGTTCAGCTTAGAGGTATGAAGTGGAGGACATAGAGCGTCCATAAAAGGTTCTTGTGACAATCAACCATATACAACAGCCTTAGCATTTACATTTTCTTTGACCTTGTCCAGCCTGTTCATGGAAGGCTACTCAGGTGGTATTGCTTGGAGTTTTATCTTCCTATGTGGAAATTCTGAGCATCTTTCCCAATCAATGGTTTTGTTTGGACTGTTCAGTGGGCTGCATAACCATTCTGATAGGCATCTGCTATTTTATTATCTTAAAAAGAAAATTTAATTGCACATGCTAGAGAAAAGCTACCATGTAAATTCAAAGCAAGTGAATAGAAGCCTAGAAGAATTCTGAAAAAAATAACCCCTCAGCAAATAGGTAGACAGATGTAAACATTCACACCATTAGCTATCTAGCTTTTGCATTCTGAGCATTCTTGCTTTGGTTCTGATTTCTGGGAACTGTTTGCACTTTTCCTGTAGATTTGTCGTTAAGGGAACCAAGGGGTCATTGGGGCAAAAGTATTGTTTTCCCAAAGTGTCAACTGCTATTCACTTAGCTCCTTGATTAAGAGAAAGAACAAAATCTGCACAGAAGATATTGTCAAGGAGTAAGAAAGTCTGTCTGAGGGCAATAGCTGAGGGTGGAAGAAAGCCCGGAAGTTCCTGTTGAAACCATACAATGTTTTATGGGGTCATCTTCTAAGACATAATGCCGACATATGGGAGGAAGTCACTACTCCAGGCCTTTGTGTTATTAAGGTCTCGTTTTAAGTATTCAGTTATGGTACTGAGTTTGCAAGTCTCATCTAATTAATCATAATGCTTCTGTAGTTTGCTCCCTTAGAAATATTTAGATGTGCACAAATGAATCTTTTATATGTTTAAAGGTTTTTTTCTACCATGTATTGGATTGCTCAGAATAAAGTTATCTATTAGACCTTTGTTTTAGTAAATAAATCCTATCTAAATAGTGTGAATTGATAATATAAAAATATGTAACAACACTATATATATATATATATTCATATATATATAGCCTCTCTGTATAATTCAGAAATAAAAAAAAAATGATTCCACAAGTGATGGCATTCTTTCTCTGAGTCAATAAGAATCTATTTCCAGCTTCACTTTGCAGGAGGTCTTATCTGGATGTCAGTCTAGCTAGGTCCTCAGTCCTTCAGAACAGTATAAATTCTGGCATTCTTGTCACCCAAACGCTATTCCCTTTTCATTTTTGTTTTCCATGCCTCAAACAGCTACACTTTCAAAATGTGTAGTTTGCTTCCTGAGAAAGCAATCTCTCACTTTGGAAGTATCTCTCAGTTTCATGGTTACTTTCCTTTCTCTGTCCCTTATCTTTCCAGAGCAGAGGTTTATTTTTTTAACTAAAATGCGTTAAATACCATTTTAAATTAAGGTTCTTTAATTTTTACTTTCACAACCATCAAGCGGCACTGGGAATTACCACTGAGCTTTGTTTTTTTTAACCTAATAAATACATGTGTGCCTCTGCCTCTCAGAAAGTTGTTGGAATAACCAAACGAGAAGTTGCTTTACAAAAAGTGAGACACTTCATGTCTTTATGATCTAGGATTTAGTGCTGGTGAATACTGTCCTCTACCTAAGAGAAGAAGGACAAGCAAAGACTGAGAGGTAATTACAGGCAAATGAAGGGCATGATGTTACAAGGTGGCCTGTTACATTCATTCTGCTCCCATCACCTAACTTTGGTTGTGGGAATGGGAGGCATGTTAGGCATCCAGCACTAGGGGAAAGGATGGGTGAAATGTGGAGGATACACACCATGGTATTGACACAGCTACTAGAAGCAACAAATTATACACTGAGAGAGCAACACTTCAATCATGGGGTAGAGTGGAAAAATAAGAGCTCAGTATTTATAGCCAAGTATCATTTATGTAAATTCTAACCCCCCTACGCAATATTCTACAAAGTCCATGCATAGTTAATGACTTGGCATGCTCATTAGAGTGAGTACAGGGGTAAGGTAGGAGTGGGGACCTGGAATGAAGCTAGGCGTCTAATTAAAAATCAAAATAAACAATAAGCTTTTGAATAGGCTGAAGTTAAAAGTAAATAAAATGAAAATACCTTAAACTTTCAGCCATAGATCATAGAAAAGCCGTATTAAGGTGCTTTGGGATGTCAAGGAGCTGTTCCCTTCTACCACTTCCCCTGTGGTTTTACCATTTCTCTGCATTGGCAGCATCAGTGCTCTGCAGCTGCCAGAAGCCTGTCCTGGGCTACCCCACCCTGAACAGTCATGGAGCTTTTAATAAAACTGGTGCCTTCTTACACATCAACCGTCACACAGTTGTAGGTTTTATAAAGCAAGGAGATTGCCCTGTGAAACTAAGTTTCCTAGAGCTTCATTCACATCCTTTCAAAACAATTCTCTTTAGTCAAGCAAAATTATTTCTTTTCAATATATAGCCATTTTAGTGATACTCAGATGACAGACACCAATAATTGCCATCCACTAACTCTCGTCTTACCCTCAGTGAGACACCTACACCACCAATGCTTAATCATGCCCTCCTTGTGAAACCCTTCTCCCATAGATTGGTGAATTGAATTGTCCTTTCTCTCCCCATATTTATTATCTATTGGTACATAACAAATTACAGTGAATTCTCATTATTTGAAGCAGTTACACCCTATCAAGGCAATGAGAACACTGAATCAGTGCATACTGAACCACCACTCCTACAGGAAAACGGGGTTAGGTTCCTGTGAGCCTCTGGTCACATTTCCATCAACTGATCAATAACTAATCTTATTTTATACGTGTTTCTGTTTACACATGCTTTAATATATCTTGTTGAGTCACATTAACACTGAACTCACAGCCATATTGAACTCACAGCCAAATCCTGAATATAACTCATGCCTGAATGAAGATCATCTATTACATGAATTTTCTCTGTAAGTCACATTTCCTTGCACTTAGGAACATTAGATAGCACTTCAGCTCTATGTTTGGACACTAAACAGTAAAATTAGCAAGAAAAATCACAAAATGCCAAAAACATGACACTAAATAGACCATGAAAAAGTTGTGTATTTATGATATGAGAACTGGAATCAGAAAGTTGAGCTTTGCTTTGTTTAATCTTATCTGGAAACATGTACATCAGACAAGTCAAACTTTCACCTTTCTGTATGTGTCTGTAAATGATCATGAAAACAAGATGAACATGGATTTGGGGTTAAAATAAGTTTTAGTGAATAGGAAAATTTGCAATTATGGGAATTCTTAAATAATGAAAATCAACTGTGTATGCCAAGACTTAGCAGCCTGAACATCACACATTCATTATCTCAGTTTCTATAAACTGGAAATCCTGATACATATTAGCTAGGTCCTCTACTTTAAGGTGTCTCACAGGTTGGCAACCAGCGTTGGCTCAAGGTCTCTCACAAGACTGACGTCATCAAGATGGTGACAAAGATCATTCCTGACATGGCTCCCTCTTGTTAGAGGTTCAGCTGGGAAAGAATCTGCCAAGTTCATTCACATGGCTGTTGGCAAGATTCAGTTTTTCACAGGTTGTTGAACTGAGGTCCTCATTCCTTGTTGGCTGCTATCCTCAGTTCCCTGCCTCATTGTCCTCTCCAACATGGCACCTTGTTTCACTGACAACAACAAGAAAGAATTTGCTAACAAAAGGGAGGGTACCATCTTTATAACCTTGTTGGCAGAAGTGACATCCTGCCAATTTTGCTGCATTCCATTGATTAGAAGCAAGCCATCCAGCCCCACCCAAGGGGAGAGGATTACACAAGAATGTGAACACTGGGAAGCTGGGACCTTTGGGTGCCTTCTTGTAAGTCATCCTATCACACCCCCTTAGCCTTCTGCAGACTCCTTTTTGTGCTCTTCTCACCTGTAAATCGGAGAAGGCAATGGCACCCCACTCCAGTACTCTTGCCTGGAAAATCCCATGGATGGAGGAGCCTGGTAGGCTGCAGTCCATGGGGTCGCAAAGAGTCTGACACGACTGAGCTATTTCACTTTCACTTTTTATTCTCATGCATTGGAGAAGGAAATGGCAACCCACTCCAGTGTGCTTGCCTGGAGAATCCCAGGGATGGGGGAGCCTGGTGGGCTGCCGTCTATGGAGTCGCACAGAGTCGGACACGACTGACGCGACTTAGCAGCAGCACCACCTGTAAATGATGGTGTTTCTCAATGTTTCTCTTCTTTATGGTTCTACCCTTTCCGCAGTGACTTCAACTAGCACATCTTTTCAAATTATTCAAGATCAGTTTCAATCCCAGCCTCCAAACCCTCACCATCATTTTCTCACTCAGTCTCTGTGCTCCCTCCATTCTCTGGGAAAAAAAATAAATTATTCCTCTTCTATGACCTGATAGAACCATTCCTCTATTATCCCATTCTCACTGAAATTACATATATTGGGATTTAAATCCTGCTTCTGTTACCAGTTATATTATTTTGGACTACTGAATTTCTTTGAACCTTAGTTTATTCATTTTTAAAATGTGGATAAAACTTTTATCTTACAAACTTATGTAAGAGCTAAATGGGGTTTAAATGTCCAGCCTAATACTTAATACATAGAAGGCATTCAATAAATATTAGTTTTCCCCCACCCTGTTCTTCATCTTCCCACTCATTCAATCTTGTCTGTTAACTTGCCAACTCCTCTGAAAACAGTGCCAACCCCACCTTTACTTTCTGTCAACCACGTTAGGCTCTTGTTTTCTCTCCTTTTTTAAACAGACTAATTCTCTTTAATCCTCTTCCTCTTCTCTCAGATACAGCCATTTTATGCCACTTCTGCTTTACTCTACCTCTAGCTCCTTCCAACGTTTCCATCTCTTATTTTTGCTCAGTTTACTTCTGGTTTTTACTTTTTATTTGGAAACAATCTCGAACTTGCAAGAACAGAAGAAAAAGATTACTTTTCCTGAAATATTTGAGAAGTTGTCTATATAATGCCTCTGCACATCTAGATGTTTAGTATACTTCTTACAATCGAGGACATTCTTCTCATAACCTAATACAACTATCAAAGTCAGGAAATTAACACTGAAACATTACTTCCATCTAATCCACAGATGCCATTCAAGTTTTACCTGTTCAAATTTATCCTTTAAAGCAAAAGGATCCAGTTCAGAACCACATGTGATATTTAGTTGTCACATCTCTCTGGTTTCCTTCAATCTAGAACAATTCTTTAGTCTTTCTTTGACTGGAAAGACTGGTTTTGAAAAACACTGACACATAAGATCTCTCACAGTATTCTGTAGAACGTGTCTTAATTTGGGATTCTTTGTTGGATTCAGGTGATTCATCTTCTTTGGCATTTATAACTCAGAACTGATTTGTATTTTTCTCATTGAATCCTGGTGATACTCTTTTGAACACTTGAAGAAGATTCTGTGTATACAGCTTTTGATGGGAAAAAATACAGAGCTTGAAGGGGCTCCCACTGGCCAGATTTGGGCCAATCTGAGGATCAAAATAAATAATCATGCTAATAGATTATCATCTATTGAATAAAATAAGGTTCCATGAATTTATATCATACTGAACAACAAGATAGTTACATCCACTCACAGCAACTCCCCAATACTTATTAATTGTGAAAGGAAAAAAAGTACTTTTTTTGAGCAAAGAGACTCATAAAAAGGCTTTCCTATTTGAAAACTCAATAGAGGAGGAATTTCCAATATAAAAAACATCTGTGGGGACTTCCCTGGTGGTCCATTGGCTAAGACTCCTTGCTCCCAATGCAGAGGGTCCTGATTTGGGTTTCCCTGTTGGATCCACGTTATTCATTTTTGGCATCCATCCCTGGACAGGTAAGGAACTAGATCCCACATGTCACAACTTAAGAGTGCGCGTGCTACACCTAAAAGGTCCTTTATGCCACAATGAAGACCTGGTACAGCTAAATAAATAAATAAAAGCATCTGTACATTTGTTTAAAATTATTTCCTCACCAGAATAATAATTTCCAAACGTTCATACTGGTTAGCACCATTTTCTTATAAAGAGAATGAACGAATTTTGTATAGTTTCATATTGGTTATTTGCCATTATTCAAAGTAATTCATGATCGTTTTCTAAAAACTGGAAAATACAGAAGAATAGGAAAGGAAAACAGGCTCTCCTGGTTTCACCACCAGAACGCAAGCACAAGTAACATTCTGGTAGAACTCGATGTTTATGTGACATACGCAAGATCACACAGCTGGTGAATCAGCACTGGAACAAAAACACAGACCAATGGTCCTTGTATATTTGAATTTTCCCGACGCTGGTCACTGATACCTCTTGTTCTAATTGATTTTCTCAACATACAAAATAAAATAGCTTCATTTTCTGTTTCAGGAAAGATACATGCTTATTGAAAAATAAACAATATAGAAAGTAGAGAGTAGAGGGTAAAATCACCCAGTCTTACCATTCAATCACATCACTGTTTATTAATACATTATAATGCATTTATCTGGAAAATCTTTCCATATATATCATCATAAATTTTTTTACATATGTAGAGAGAAAGAGAGGCAGAGTTTGTGTTCTGATTATATCTCCATGTCCAAAATTCTTTTTGATAATTTCCTAGAAGTAGTATACCTCAGCTGAAAAAATTTAAATTGTTGAAAAATATTGCTAAACCACCTAAAGAATAACTACATTAATTTAGACTGTTACTGTGTGAGACACTGCATTTCTCCACATGCTGTCAGAGATTAACAGAACCAGATATTAGTTAAAATGGTTAAGGACAGATTTTAACAAATAAAATGTTATTGCAATAGGGAAGGAGGTTCAGGGTAAACTGAAGTCAGCTTTGATCGGTACAGAGGTAACTGGGTGTTTTAAAGAGAAAATGAAGAAGAGAAGAAGATGAACTGAGGCTCAGCAGAGTCAGGGAAGTGAAAAATCATAGAATGGGTCAGTGTCAGTGCTGATTATGACAGCCGTGTCTGCCAGCTGGCAGTTACTGAGACCAGGAGTCACCCCCCTCACAGAGATTGGGAAACAGGCCCCAGCCGTCTTGATGAATGCATTTTTAGTGGAATGGCTTTCAGGTCCTTTAGAAAGACACTCCTGAATTGTGGGGGATAGGATGTATCTCAAAGGGACAGAGGAAGGATTCACAGTTGTAAGGCCTTTTTACTAAATGCTCCAAGAAAGGGGTTCAGGGGTCCAGAGTCAGGTGTTGGCTAGAACCAAGAGAAAACTCTTTTGACAGCCTTGAGTTTTCTCAGGCAGGCAATTTAAGAGGAACTTGGGTCACCCTAGGGATGTGACCTGGAGCAGTTAGAAATTGTGTCAGTGTTGAAGTCTTTTAATGTGGGGGCAGAGGGGTTGACAAAACCATTTGTGTTGAGAATTTGTAGTTTCCTTAGGCCAAGGTTGAGATCCAGTTGAGAAGAGGGATCAGAGGAGCCTGGCTAGAATCTAGTCAAGGAAAAAATCTTTGTCAATACTTATTGATATTGGGCTTTGCTATGTTTTTAATTTTGACCATTCTGAAAGCAAGAAAAGTTACCATTTTTTTTATACCATTGTTTTTAATTGCATTTTCTTGAACCTAGTAAAACTGAACTCTTTTATATATATATATCTTCTGTTATCACTATTTCTTCTTCTGTGGATTGACTGTTTATTCCTTTACCCATTTTTTTAAGTTGAGATACTTATTTTTCTACCTACTGATTTGCAACAGATAGTTTTTTAGTTTGAAAATCTGAGAATTTTTCTTAATACACTTGGCATTTAATAACCTGTCCTTGGCCACACTACCCTGAAGACACTCCAATGCTTTTTCTGTGGCTGTAAGGATCAAATCAAGAGATGTTTCACTAATAAACTCAGTCAGTTGCCCTACTATCTACCCCCATATTTTGTCCCTGAGGTGCTCTGAAAGAAGCAGGCCATGATGGGGCTCCCCACTCCTGAAGGCATGTCATGAAGACATGTCTCTGGATTGTAGATCAGACTCATAAGTTCAATAAGCTATGCTTCTCTGACCTCCGATAAAGCCTAAAAATCCTGACTGCAAGCCTCTTCCTCTCCCTGCACCTTTCCCTCCTCCCAGGCTACACAGGGCACAGAACAATCCATTATATATAGAATGGAAAGAATGTAATGCTGTGATAGAATGCAAGTCCATCTCAAAAAGCTGTCAACTTCCTGTTTTTCTAGTTGACTAGTTAATAATGTTATGGACAGAATGACCTAGAGTCTGGTTTGCAGATACATTAATTCAATAGGTTGACAGTCATGAAGAATAAAGAAAGGATATATTTAAGGACTGATCTGGCCCACTTCTGTCTCATACTGAAGAGATGAGGAGAAGTCTTCAAGCTCATGAGAAGGTTGGAGACACCAAAGGCCAGCCTTCTGAAAATGCAGCTCCCTCTAAGGTCATGAGGAATGCTGACATTCTCAAGTCACTCCTGAGGAATGCTGGAACGACCAATAGGCTCAGAAGAAAAAGAAGCCTCACTCCCAGTCTCCACCTTAAATAAGTAGAGATGCCTCATTAAGTGAAAAATATTATGTAGGAAAAGACTTTCTCCAAACCAAGAACAAGAGTCAAGGGTCTACCCACTGGCCCAAAGTTTAGATAATGTGGTGTGAGTAAAGAAGCATTGATCAAGCAGGAAAGAAAGTGATCCACAGGTTCAGCACTCGATGTGCTGTGCTTAGCTGCTCAGTCATGTGCAACTCTTTGTGACCCCATGGACTGTAGCCTGCCAGGATCCTCTGTCCATGGGGAGTCTCCAGGCAAGAATACTGGAGTGGGTTGCCATGCCCTCTTCCAGAGGATCTTCTCAACCCAGGGACCGAACCCAGGTCTCCCACAAGAAAGGAGGATTCTTTACCATCTGAGCCACCAGAGAAGCCCACAGAACTTGATAGCATTAATATTTACTTTCTCTATAATCTGTATGTGGCTTCCATCTTTCCTTTTCTTTTCTCTCCAGTGTGAGAAGATCTAAGAGGTCAAGAGTTACTGCAATAACAGTCTTTGGTGAAGAAATGCCTTTTGACCCCTAGATGACTTGGAAATTAGATCTCACATAAGGATATCAGTCATGGAAGCACAAAGAGAAACTCCAACTATATTTTTAATTTTAATATGCCCCCCAAAATTTAAAAAAAAAAAGGTAACAGCTGTTTGTTGTAAAAACTTCAGGCAAAGATATATTTAAAGGAATGTCCCCTGTATCATTTATTTCTATATTACAACTGACTTCAAAACAATAATTTACTCACTTTGCTCATTAATCTATAATTTGGGTAGGACTTTGTAGGGATGGCTTATCCCTATTCCACACAGCATCTTCCAGGGCAGCTTGGCCAGAGGCTGGGGTATCACTCACAAGTCTGACTCACCTGGATGGCAAGTTGTTTAAAAAGTCAGACAGATTTAAAGCTACAACCCTCATGAAGATATATTACCCAGATGGTTTTTAAAGAAAAATGAGAATCATAAATAAAAAGAACAAAGTAGTCTCTTCCCATTTGTTAAAATGTAAAATTTTAAAGTTAAAAACTTGATTTTCACAGAACTATAAACTGAATAGGTGCCAAAGATTTATTCAACTCATTAATTAATTACATTAATTATTAAATAAGATGTTAAGACTGACTAAATGGATTAAAAACCAGTAATGTATATAGCAAAAAAAAGCAAGAGAGTTCCAGAAAAACATCTATTTCTGCTTTATTGACTATCCAAAGCCTTTGACTGTGTGGATCACAATAAACTGTGGAAAATTCTGAAAGAGATGGGAATAACAGACTACCTGACCTGCCTCCTGAGAAACCTGTATGCAGGTCAGGAAGCAACAGTTAGAACTGGACATGGGACAACAGACTGGTTCCAAATAGGAAAAGGAGTACGTCAAGCCTGTATATTGTCACCCTACTTATTTAACTTATATGCAGAGTACATCATGAGAAACACTGGGCTGGAGGAAGCACAAGCTGGAATCAAGATTGCCAGGAGAAATATCAATAACCTCAGATATGCAGATGACACCACCCTATGACAGAAAGTGAAGAACCAAAGAGCCTCTTGATGAAGGTGAAGGAGGAGAGTGCAAAAGTTGGCTTAAAGCTCAACATTCAGAAAACTAAGATCATGGCATCTGGTCCCATCACTTCATGGCAGATAGATGGGGAAACAGTGGGAACAGTGGCTGACTTTATTTTTGGGGCTCCAAAATCACTGCAGGTAGTGATTGCAGCCATGAAATTAAAAGACACTTGCTCCTTGGAAGGAAAGTTATGACCAACCTGGACAGCATATTAAAAAGCAGAGATATTACTTTGTCAACAAAGATCCGTCTTGTCAAGGCTATGGTTTTTCCAGTAGTCATGTATGGATGTGAGAGTCAGGCTATAAAGAAAGCTGAGCACCTAAGAATTGACGGTTTTGAACTGTGGTGTTGGAGAAGACTCTTGAGAGTTCCTTGGACTGCAAGGAGATCCAACCAGTCCGTCCTAAAGGAGATCAGTCCTGGGTGTTCATTGGAAGGACTGATGTTGAAGCTGAAACTCCAATACTTTGGCCACCTGATGCGAAGAGCTGACTCATTTGAAAAGACTCTGATGCTGGAAAAGATTAAGGGCAGGAGGAAAAGGGGACAATAGAGGATGAGATGATTGGATGGACATGGGTTTGGGTGAACTCTGGGAGTTGGTGATAGACAGGGAGGCCTGCAGTTCATGGGATCGCAAAAAGTTAGACACAACTGAGTAACTGAACTGAATGTATATATCATATCAGAAATGATCAAATTTTCTAATAGATTCTTAATCAGTTACTATCCAATGAGGCAACAAAATGCCATATTTGGAGTTATCATTTCTACTGGAAGAAGTCAATTGTATCTCTACTGAATAATGCTCCTTTCTGGGGAAATGACTTCCATTGCTCAGTCTTGGTTGATGTACAGAATGAACCATCCCTCCACAAACCCATTGTCCATGATGGGCATGTGCCCCAGGCCAAGTCAAAAGCATTGCATTCTCTCAGTGAGAGATGCAGACACAAATGTGTCCCCCAACTGGAGGCTGAAAGACATAGTCAGACTTGGCTGGGACTTTTGTAGGAGCCACTGCATTTTCAGGGGCACTTGATTCTGGAAGGTTTATGGTCTGAACCTGCTGCCAGGTGTCCTGGTATTACATAAAGCCTGAAAAGAGAAAAGTGCATGCGTATGGAGACAAACGCAAGAGGACAGTGGCATCTTGATGACTTGAATTGCACCCTGCTGCCTGACTACAGCCCTAATCCCAGACTTCTCAATTACAGTCAATATATTTCCATTCTTTGGTTAGTTTAAGCCAAGTAAATGGATTCCTCATAATAGAGTTCTCCAGCCCTGGCTTCTCCTCCTTTTTTTTTTTTAATTTTCTTTACTTTATTGTGTTGGTTTTGCCATACATTGACATGAAACCGCCATGGGTTTACATATGCTCCCCCTCCAGAACCTCCCTCCCTCCTCCCTCCCGACTCCCTCCCCCTGGGTCATCTCGGTGCACCAGCCCAGAGCATCAGCCCTGGGCTGGCGATTGATTTCACATATGATAATTAACATGTTTCAATGCCATTCTCCCATATCATCCCACCCTTGCCCTCTTCCACAGAGTCCACGAGTCTGTTCTATACATCTGCATTTCTTTTGCTGTCTTGCATGCAGGGTTCTCGTGACCATCTTTCTAAATTCCATATATATGCGTTAGTACTGGCTTCTCCTTCTATGCTAGCCCACCAAACCTATTCATATTCACTTCTCTGTGCTTCAATTTTCCTTCTATCAAAAGAATAAACAATACGTACAAAGAGTTGTCAAGATTAAATACATAATAAACCCAAATATACTTTTACAATGCCAAAGCAAAAGAAATATCACGTAACTTTTCCTAAATTAAATTCTATCTAGTACTGTTCATTACTACAACATGAACCTTCCCAATATCAGTCATTACTGGGTGTTCTTTAACATTTGAGTGTTACAATCTGTCAAAAAATTACCTAGGAAAGGCGGTTTGGTCTTTGGTATACCATGGTTGCTACCTGGATGTCTGTTATCCAAGACCATGCATTCTACACACAGGCAGGTGGCTCCACAACCTCTCTGACATCTAGGGGATTAAGCACATTCACGCAGCTCCTGAGACTAAAGTGCCGATCACAGAGCTGTAGCAAGTATATCAGCTCATCCATTAGGAGTCCTACTGGCTGCTAGGACATTTGCATACAAGACATTGATGCTTGTAGATTCCTCCGCCCACTTTCCTTGGGCAGCTCCCTCTCTTTCAACCCAGTGACTTCATCTCCAGGTCATCTCTGCCCACTGAGGAACACCCGGCTAAATTCACCTCCCACACAAGAGCCTGGATCACATTCTGTAACAGATGCTCTGCAACTTCTGATCTGGGCAGGGAAACCCACAAAGAAATTAACAACCGGTGGTAGGCAGCCTTCAAGAGGACTCCCCCTGGTCCCCACCTCCTGGTCCTCACACCCCTGTGTAATCCTCTCCCCTTGAGTGTGGGCTAGACCTAGTGACTCACTCCTGACAAACAGAATAGAGCCAAAGTGATAGAATAACACTTCCAAAATTAGCTTATAAAACAACAGGAATGTCTGGTCTTGTTTGATCTTACTCTCCCTCACTGCTCTGAGGGAAGCCAGAGGCCAAACTCTGAACTTACCCAAAGAGGATCCCACGTGGCAAGGAACTAATATCTAGGACCACGGCCAGAGAGAACCCAAGGGTTGCCAAAAGCCACGTGAATGAACTTGGAAGCAGATGGATTCTCCCCAGGATTCGCCTTGAGATGACTATAACCCTGGCCAAAGTCTGGAATGCAGTCTCAAGAGGGACCCTGAGCCAGCTACGCGGCTGACTCCTGACTGACAGAAACTGTGAGATCAGAAATGGTGCTTATTTTAAGACTTACTAAGATTTGGGATAATTTGGTACACAGTATCGTATTACTAATATGCCGCTTTCAGGATCAGAAGTCTAGAATTGCCTAGAAAAGCAAGTGAAATTACCTTTTCCTTTCTTTGAAAGTCTATTCAGACAGGGACTGGGGAACAGCAATAAATAGCTTGGTAACTTAACCCATGACAACCACAAGCAAATTACTTGAAGTGATACACAAGAGCTATCAAGAAGCTCTACCAAGGGAAATTACCACCTTCTGGCATCAACAGTCCAAACTTCATCCCATAGTGAAGATAATCAGCATGCTTCTAAGCCCCTTCAATGGAAGGAAGAAACAAGAGCCTGAGACTCAGGGGAAGGGCAGGGAGGCAAGGGCTACAAGCCCCTTCAATTGCCCACTGGGATCCCTAAACACACCCAGACCTGTTCCTGTGTCTGTGAGAAAATAGCAAGTTTCAGTCTAGGTGCTCAGGGTTAGTGGAATTTCTAGATAAAAGTCCTCATACGCTAGAACTCCTATCCCTAAAAGAGAACCCTGTCCTAAACGGGAAGATTCTGGAGCAGTTCTGAGATCGAAAGCCTCCCATGAAGACTGACTCCAGGAACAGGAGCTCCTTAGACAACTCTGGACACAGAAGGAATAACTGTGGGTCCAAGAGGAGGGATTATGGGACTCAGCCATGGTCTCCACCACCAGGGAATCAGAACATTCCTGCACAGGCTGTGGGGCAGGCTTGCTGTGTAGGCTCCCCCACTGCCTTGGTGCTCAATGTCAGGGGCTCCTGCAGAAACCCAACCCTATGCAAGACTAATCATGCAGCCTAGATGGCACCACACTGTGAGCCCCGGATGTGGACAGAATGCATCTATTTTCTGGTTAAATAGGTTCTTAGCGCTCTACCATTATTCAGTCAACAGCTTTCCTGCTTGTGTGAACCCTCCTGTTTATCCACATGGGAAACAGTCAGAATAGGGAAGGGAAACCCAGTGCTGGAAGCAGAACAAAACTGAGGCATCTCTCCTGGATGCTTCCGCCTTGCCACCCACAACAGGTCTTATACTATCCCCTGGAGGATGGAAATCCTGATTGCGGAGAGAAGCAAAGATTGGGACCCAGTAATGACTTCCTCAGGGCCAGCATCTGAGGTGTTTTAAGCCACTGCCTCACCTTTGGTGAGCATCTGGTATATGGGAAAGATCACAGACATGAGAGTCACATCCCCTGAGTTCTCCAGTCATGGCTTTTCTACCTAACGGATGGGTGACTGAACATCTCTGAACTTCAACTGAAAAAATCAAATTAAATGAGAACACTTCTGGTTTCTAGTCCAGAATGTAAGTAACTTGGGAGTTGTCTCTCCTGTATTCACACACACAAAAGATGAACAAACTTCAGACTAGTAACCCTTATCTCCCCAAAGAACTGAGGTTACAGGCCAAACATCTGCCCCCAAAAACTGAAGAGACCAACAAACAGATACAGAAAATCATTATTATTAGAACAGAAATCCAAGAGTGGAAACCTTGGAGGGAAACAGAACCCAGGTAGGGAAGCCTAAATATAACTGAAAAATTGCTGGAGACTCAGTGTGAACAAGTCTGAGAGTTAGAGATCCTCACCTTTGTAAGTTTTATGTCCAAGAGCCCCACTAACTTTTCACAGTGAAGATCAGAGAAAAATTCCTTGGTGCTTCCATCAGGAAGGGAAGTGGCAGTTTTTATTTATGCCCAGAACATGTTGTTCTACAAAGGACTGCCTTTAAGAGTTTTACTAGACCCTAACCTACTGGGATTTTACCAAAGCCTAGAGATGGAAAATATTCAAATCCAGTTCCCTCTAAGCCTTCCTGTTTCAGCTAACAGAGAAAAACAAAACGAAACTGAGAAGCATTGGTGAAGGTCAGCACAGGCTCAGTAAAGACTGAGGCCTAATCACAGGAGCACAGAGCACTACCTCCCCTCATCCACCCCACCCCACCCCACCCCCCATCGCATCACAGGGCTCCTGAATGATAGGGGAACACTGCGGAAAGAACTGTGTGTCTCAGGAAAGAGTTAAGAAGTCTCTAGGGAAACTCAGGGACAATGAAGGAGACAAAAACAAGGATGTCAGTGGACAAGGAGCCTCTCACAGCTACAGCAAACAGTAAACACAGCCTAATGCCTGGCCAGATCAACATAAATCCTAATTCAGCTCCTTTTACTCAGTACATCATGCCCAGTTTTCAACCCAAACTTGTAAAACATTCTAAAAGATAAGTGAAATGATGGATGTGCAATATTATAGACTAGATTATCCAAAGCAGAAATGAATTTTCCTGTACCTTAAGCTAGTTTGCTCTCTAAGCCTGCCCCATCTGACAGGAACTGAAGGTGGCTTTTCTAGGGGCATTTTCCAGAAGCCAGAGTAGGCGAATAGCCTGGGGGAGCCAGGATGAGCTGTACTGCCCTAACTTTACCACCCCTCTGGAGCATAAACGGCAGTGTTAGTATACCAGATGGCCCCAGTGGCTTGCTTGTGACACATTCAGGATATGGACTTGAAGGTTGGCCTTTGGCTTAGCCTGGAGCTTGAGACCTAAGTCCACCTGCCCGCAACCTGGAATCAGAACCCCAGAGTCTAGCCAGCCTGGCTCCAACAGGCCTCAGTGGCCCTAGTGAGATAGGCCTGGGGTCGGGGTTCATGAGTTGGTACTTAGGCCAGGGTCATTTGCTTTGCCCAAGGGTCAGCAGCTGGGTTCATGTTCTTCTACAGCCAAGAGCCTCTCAGCCCTCTAGGTAAGGGAAACAAGTGGAAACCCATGGCAATATAGGGAGGCTGTCCACGCTGGGCCCTTCCCTTTGCCCTCCTGCTGCTTGCTGGATAATAAATAGAACTGTGCTCTTTAAAAAAGTTTTTTTTAGGTGGGAGATTGATAACCTGATAAGATGAAGTAAGATGAGAAGACTGGGTCAGGAACCAAGTTCAACTGGGTAACACGATGTAGTGTCTGAATGATTTGTGGCTAGATAGGAAAGGACATTTCATCAGAGTAGGAAACAGACCACTAAAAAAACTGAAATACAGTGGCAGAGAGACCCCCTTTGGTGAGAGAGAAGAAAAGGACACTGATTGGGTGGGTACAACGTAAGAGAGGGTGGTGGCCGGAGATGAGAAGGTCAAGGCTAGAGAGGACTCTGGCCAGGAAGCTGGGTGTTCCATGGGGACCCATCAGGAGCAGTGTCTTCCACCAGCTTCTACGACACAGGAAGTTTAGCTCCCCTGGGTGTTGGGCAGCTCCCCTGGCTGCAGTGAGCTTGACGGAAAGTCTGCAGAAAGCTGCCTTCAACAGAGAGTTACCGTGGTGGCCACTGGAAACAGAAAGGACCACCTGCAGCCAGGAGCAGGGAACAAGACAGCAGCCAAATTCACATGCTCCCATGTCCCCATGTCACTGTAGTCCTTCACCCTCACCCCGAGGCTTGCTTTCACCCTATCCTCCCTGGGAGTCTCTCTCCTCTGTTCACCCAGGCTCTACTGGACTGTACAGAGGCCCTGGGTAGCACAAGCTGTGCTGGGAAGAAGGATACAGGAAGGAAGGGACGAGATTAATCACCATTTCCACAGAGAGAGTGAGTCCTGGTTCAGGTTAGCCGCTTTCAGGCATGTTTCCAAGCTGGGAAATAGGAGCCCAGGTGACATATGGTGCAGACAAAAACAAAGGGATCCACAGGAGGCTAAATAGCCCTTCAGGGAGAGATTCTCCAACCCCATGAAGTGCTGACTCACCCAGCTGTCATCTGTACCCCTACCCTCTCTGCTTCACTTTCGACAGCCTCACTTTAACTCAGAGTCGATGGGACTTGATTTCAATCCTCCCCAGACAGTCCCAGGTGGCAATCTCTGTCCCTACAGTCACGGGTGTGATGTTCAGCCTTCCCTGGAGGCGTAGATGTGGTCCACCCCCTTATCCACTGCCTTTTCTTCCAACAGGAGCTTGTTTCTCCCCATTCACTAGAGCCTCTCTTGAGGAGGCCCTGCAAGCAGCATGAGGAAGCTTCTAGACTCTCCCCTCCACCTTGATGAACAGGAGCACCTGGAGAGAAGAGTCATCAATGGAGACAATTTTTGAATGTAGGAGAATGAGACAAGGGCGGGCTGAGGTCAGGCCGCCAGTAAGGTCTGGGAACATCTTAGAGACACTTACTGACAACAGGACACCAGAGCCATCCAGCCCTCTGGAACCAATGAAAGTAAACAAGGACCCCACCCAGAGGTTGCAAGGGCAGCGTGCAAGGAGCCAGTTCTCCCAGGGTGCCCGTGTCTGCTCGGCGAGTCTGGGTGACAACAGTCCTGGTCTTTGGTGGTTCCCCCACTGGAGCCCCTTCTTTCGTACTCAGGGGGCCGTCTCACGGCCCCTCAGTCCTAACACAGCTAAGGGATTCCCACTCCTCCCCTGCCCAGAGCCTGTCCACCCCCAAGGTCCCGTAAGTCACTGCAGGAAGAGTCAGGAAGAGGTGAGAAGAGACACACAAGAGCAGTTCTCCTGAGCCAGGCCACAGACGAATGACAGGTCTGTTATAGACAAAGCTAATACGGGGGGCAAAAACTAGACAGGGAGACGGAGAAAGACAGAGTATATACCATCAAATATGTAACCTCATTAGTGCATGTTAGAAGTATTGACAGGTTAATAGAAACAGTATGAACAATAGGGGTTTTGTCGAGAAGCTGGAAAGTAGGAGGGAAGATTTAGGAAACCCTTTACAGAGAAAGCAACCACAGTGTGAATAAAAACAAACAAAAGATATTTCTACATTCAGATGCAATTACTCTCTTAAGAGGACTGATTATGATAAAAGAAGGTCTCACATGTCATGTTAGGATAGCACAGATGTACAGGTTGATAGTGATTTGGGAGAAATGAATTGTGCTGTAAAAAATGAAAGAGGAATGGGAGCGGTGGTGAGATATAATTCACAGCACTTAGCCCAAGAGAGAATCTATAATAAAACAATCACTGACATTTCTCCAAAGTAGACCAATAGGCATATGAAAAGATGCTCAGTATTGCTAAGTATTAGAGGAATGCAAATCAAACTCACACCAGTCAGAATGCTCATCATTTAAAAAGTCTACAAATAACATGCTGGAGAAGGTGTGGAGAAAAGAGAATCCTCTTACACTATTGGTGGAAATGTAAGTTGGTAGAGTCACTACGGAAAACAGTATGTAGGTTCCTCGGAAAACTAAAAATAAAATTACCATTTGATCTGGCAATCCCACTCCTGGTCATATATCCAGACAAAATTATAATTCAAAAAGATACAAGCACCCCACTATGTTCATAGCAGCACTATTCACAATAGCCAAGACATGGGAGCAAACTAAATGTCCAATGACAGATGAATGGGTAAAGAAGAAGTGGAACATTGGTTCCCTGGCAGTCCAGGTCAACCTCTAACTACAGCAGAGGAGGGATGGACCACTGGTTCAGCTCCAACATCTGCAGAGAGCAAGATTTAGAGGAGGGAGTTGCTTTTTGAACTTCTGGCTGAGAGGAACTACCATCCACATTTTACAAAATAAGCAAACTAAAGTATATGAGCAAAAATATCACATATCAAATTAGACAGTTATTAAGACATGAAGATAAAGTTCCCCTTTCTCTTCTGTATTCCTTTAAGGAATCCCCAAGGTCACAGAAACAACTAGCAGGTGGTAGTGTCTGCAACTGAACCCAGATCTGTCTGACTTCAAAACCTGGCTCTAGATTCTCATTTTCCCAAAATGTGGCCTGGGACATGAGCATCACCTAAGGGTAGGGCCAGCTCTACAATACGTATGGCTCAGTACAAAATCAAAATGTGAGCCCTTTGTTCAAAGAGCAGGAAAAACACACCATGACAGATACTGGATATAGGTTTTTCTTTCCTCCACAGCCCCTCAAATTGTTGTGGTGTTTTATATTTGCTATTTCATGTCATTCTAAGTACAGACACTTGAAAATTGTAAATTTCTAGAATGGATTTCCCATTTATCCTTTTATCATGTAATGCCAGTTTTAAATGGAAAAGTAAATATAATTCAAATGTGGAATCATACAATTTGTATTTTGTAATGGTACACACAGGTGAATTTTGTTCTTCACAGAACAGTGGAAACACTGAATATATCATCCTATCTCTTAATAAGCACATAGTCTATGAACAAACTGTACCTTCTCTTTCCTGATGAATAAAGAAGGAGTGAAAGGAAATGAAACTTTTTCTTTCTTTCTGCAGCATCATTTTTAGCATAAGTGGCTGGCTTAATAAGCAGAAGCAACATAAAAGGGTATGAAATGGTTCCTTGGTTATTCATGTGTCTTAGAACATCATTTCTTTCTCTCTGGTTCGCAGCATACTCTGGTTCCAAGCCTGTCAGTGCTCCTAACCTTTCTAAGTCTTGACATAACACATTCCCCTCTACTTGCTTTGAGACCTGTGGAACTCCCACCAGAATTCATACTCACGGGTCATTTCCCATTACAGTACCCAATGGTGTCACAGCAAGAGACAGGGGACACTGCATGCATCTGCTCCATTCTCACACAGGCCACACTGGATCTCCAGCTTTACCTTCAAAACAAAAGTTCAAATTGAAAATTATTAATAATTTCAAGAGGGTGACAGTAGACCATAAAACCAAACTCAGTTCTCTTCTGAGCACAGGGCCTTGTGAGACTACGCGGGTTTCAGCCCATGATGCTGGCTTTGGCTGGGAGCTTGCTAGAAATGCAGGTTCTCAGGTTCCCCCCAAACTTACTGACTCCATCTGCACCTCAGTAAGATCCTCAGGCGGTCTGTGGGTGTGTGCAAATCTAGTCTAGAAGACTCTGTCTCTCTGGCTGCATGCTGACCTCATGGCCTGGCTAGGTAAGTGGAAATGTTTTCTCTGGTCTGCCTCATCCCTCTGTCTTCTCCCCTTTGGGCCAACCTGCAGCTCCCCCAGGATGTTATCAACCTGACGGTCTGCTAGCTCTTCTGAAAACTTGTGTGTGAGGCTCTGCTGAAATCCCAGGTTTCATCTACCTTCATCTAAGACCTGTGTATATTCTTGAATCCTTGAAGCAAGAAAGAAATCACAAAATCATATTTCAGGGGCTAAGCCAGAGGTGGCGCTCTCCCAAAAGATGAAAGTCTTATTAATTTATATCTCAGTGTGTAATTGAGATGTCTTTATTATTAAGAATTCAAAAGTGAAAATCCTGTTTTCCCCCATGTTTGTTATTTCATTCCATTTATTTCCCTACTTTTGCTAGTTTAAAATTTTCCCAGAGTGTATGAGGATTTACTATACTTTCCTTCTTACTTTTGCTTGAGATTTCCTCATGGTCAAAAGTCAGAGAGATAGCAATAACCTTCCAGAAAATCTTTAAAAGAAGAAGAAAGGGAGAGAAAAGAGTGGAAAATGTAATTCTCTTTAACACTGAAGGCGTTTCTAAGAATAATAATTTTTAAAAAAGAACTTAAATCAGAATTAGGAAGCTTTATCTTCTTGTTTCACTTTCAACCTCAGAAATAAAATAGAATCACTATTCAGCTAAAATGGAATCACTCCTCAGCTTAGGAGCAGAGCTTCACTGCACTTCTATGTCGTAAACCAATATGGGATTTTCTCCATCTGTGTGAGAGGAGTTTTTCTTTTTTTTAAAAAAGGAAAACACAAAAGGAGAGAGAGAAAAGAGAAGAGAAAAAAGAGAAGTTTTGAAAAGACACCTGTTATTCCTTTGACGGGAATGGCCTCTGATGCCCCCAGAACTTCATAGTTAAGCCCACCAGAAAATATCCTCCAATGGCCAAGCTTGTCAGAAGCCAATATAGGCTCAGTAGCTGCTCATAATCTTTCTTTCTTTATTTTTTTGCTCATAATCTTTCTTTCTTTATTTTTTTGCTCATAATCTTTCAGTACCTTTCTGACATCTCGACACCTGAATTCAAAAACCAAGCTTGAGTGTTCCCTGACCAGAACTGGAAAAGGCATACAGAAAGGTCGCACCCCCACCCTAGGGTTAAGAGTGAGGAAGCAGCACAGAGGCAGTGAACGGTCAAGATCTGGATCCACAGAGAGAGTGGGGAGCATTCCTTGGACTCCCCAAGGCCTTGAGCTTCTCAACAATGCCACTCCTCCCCTCCCCCCACCCCCAACCAAGGCTGGAGCAACAAAGAAACAGCTCCTTGGAGTTGGGTTTTTACCATATATGTGTGCTATGAAGTATTTCCTTATACATTTTCCTGCTTGCACAATGGTTGCATTCTCTTTCGGATCACCACCTCAGGACATTTAGTAGCATGAGTGACAGGGACATTTTAAATTCATGGGAAATACAAAACCCACTTTGTGAGCATTGGTTTCAGCTGCCGCCTCAGGTAACAAGAGTTGAGCTAAGTTTTCCTTCATTTTCCTTCCTTATACACTGATTCTCTGGCCAAGATGCTATCAAGTAGCCTGCTGACCCATAGATCAGGGGAGAGGAGGAGATGGAAAGCAAGTTAATTCACCAGATGGAGAGCTGGATATCTGGATCAGCAGACAACTGCACTTCCAAAGCCAGATCAAAGTCAAGTTTAAATAGTTAAGTCCTGCTTCAAAAGCTGTAGGCAGAGAAAAATGAGTGGATCTGAGCTGGACTTGGAAGTGGGGAACTCTCATCTTCCCTCCTCCATTTTTCCAGGATCTGGAGCTAGCAGGTTCTAAGGTGGAAGTCCCCACCATCTGCAGTGCAGGCCCTCCAGTGAGTCAGACCTTGGTTCAAATCTTGTGATTGCCCTTGGGCAAGTTAACTTCTCTGAACATCCGTAAGATGAGGACAATACTATCACCTATCTCATTGACTTTTTGGGAGGAATCAAGGGGGAAATAGATGCAGTTGCTGAACAGACTACATAGAGATTAATAACAAACAGCAGCAGTGATAGTGGTGGTTGTTGTTTTTAAAGGGAAGTTACTGCCCAGAAGCATAGCCTCACATGTTTACGAAGGACACAGTGGAAGGGTCATCATGAGTTGGTGAGGCCCTGAGTTACTCACTCTCCATGTAACTAACCCAAGGAGGGCAAGCTACAGGCCTGGGTCATTAGCAGGTGGATCCACACCACTGCCTTCATGAACAACAGCTTCTCTTCCTTCTTGCATGATTTCCTCCTCCCTTTTCCACCCATGTCTCTCTTTTTTCTTCCCCAGAGCCTCCATCAGTCCCTTCTTTCCTGACAGAGTAGTTCATGGTGCTGAGCCCATCTGCTTTCTCAGAAACAATGGAGACAACGGAGCAGATGCTCTTAATCTCTTTGGAAACCCACATTCCACAATTATCCATTCCTCTTCCCTCCTCCCCCTTCATTGCCCTTCAGCCCTCAAACTCCTGTGAGAAAAATTCTAACTAGTTGAGGTTGAGTTAGAAGTTGCTAGGAGGTATAGCAATGTAAGAGAGAGAATTCCCCAGGGATCTCGGGCTTCCTTGCTAGGAAAGCAGGACTGGGTTTCCAAGTTCTACCACCACTGCATGGTTTGTGGAAGAGGAGGAGGTAATGTCTCGAAAGGAATCAGAAAGGAAAAATAGATATTGGAGCTGGGATGGCACAAAAAGAAAGAACTACTATAGCCACTGTGCAGAAGAATAAAATTGAATGCATGTTTCTTTTCCATTCAAAAGTTTATTTATTAACTTATTCATGTATTCACCTTTAAGGGTCTAGACCACTGGCAAGGCAAGCTTAATCTGAATCTCAGGCTATTTAGAAAGGGTCATATTGAAAAGTTCATGAAAATATTTTGTGGTAAATGAGTAATATAGGATCCCCTCAAAAAGTAGAGTAGATCCCAAGTACTAATTGAATCTATCCTTAAGGTTGACCACATCCTTGAGGGATGGCTATATAAGACCTAAGAAAGCATAACACTCAGAGAGCCCCTAGGATATGAACCAGTCCTCTAATTCTCAACCTGGGGTGATTTTTGCCACCCCCCCCATCCCAGAGATATAAAAGGGGAGGAAGTGCTGCTTCTACTGGCATCTACTCATTAGAGACCAGGACACTGCTACACATTCTCCAAGACAGCGCTCCACAACAAAGAATGATTCTGCTCCAAATGTCAATAGTGCCAAAGCTAAAAAATCCACAGCAGATAAACAAAGGGTAGGCCTTTCAGCCCAACTATCTTGATGCCTCCTTTTGAGTCTGAGAACTTTCTTTTCTTAAGAGCTTTTTGTAGTTACAATCTAGTTTATTCAATCAGGTGCTGACTCTTCAACTGAGGAAGTCAATGGATCCCTGAAGGATCCTGGCCCCATATCTTTCCTCTTTCCTCTCTCATATTGTGAAAGAGCAGACATAGAACCAAGCTCATCCAATTCAAACTTTCTACAGAACTTTGAATATTAAGCTAAATTTTTAAATATAAAAGAAGCAAACTTTTCTAGCAATTAGGCACGTCTAATGTGAAATTCCTGCTGATGTGAAATTTCTGCTTCTAAGTCTCCCTCTATGGGCTTCCCTGGTGGCTCAGATGGTAAAGAATCTTTCAGCAATGCGGGAAATCTGGACTCGATCCCTGGGTCCAGAAGATCCCCTGGAGGAGGAAATGGGGATACCTTACTCCAGTATTCTTGCCTGGAGAATTCCATGGACAGAGAAGCCTAGTGGGCTAAAGTCCATGGGGTTACAAAGAGTCAGACATGACTGAGTGACTAGCACTTTCACTTTTTCACACTTCAAGGCTCCTTTAGCTGCCTCATCAGTTTTAAATCTATTTTCCCAGTTTCTCTTGGATCTTCTGAGCTACATCATATTGTTTCAGTAAATTACCTTTTTCTTTCAATTAGCCAGTCAGTTTATTTTGCCTGCAACTAACTGAGAAAAGAAATTTTCAAATCCCTTTAATGACTTCCAAACTTTACACAAACATCCCAAGGATATCTTATCCAAGAAATAAGGGATCTCAAAATATCCTGACACACAGTCTGCCTCTCTGGGATCTGCCATTTGATCACTCAACCAACAAAGATTAATGGGTATTTAATGACACCCATATGTTTTAAACAATGCCAGCCTAAGGAAAAGTCAAAGAGAGAAGAGGGACTAATATTTGTTGGGTGCCTTTGTAGCCAGGTATAGTGCTAAGGTCTTTATATCTAGAATCTTAGCCTTGTCACTATACTAGCCATGGGTATTACTATCCCATTTTACATTTAAGAGAAATGAGAATTGAAGAGGTTAACTAACCTCCAGAAGACCACATATCTAGAGCTTCCCTGGTGGCCCAGTAGTAAGGAATCTGCCTGCCAATGCAGGAGACATGGGTTCAATCCCTGATCTGGGGAGATCCCACATGCTATGGAGCAAATAAGCTGGTGCACCACAACTATTGAGCCTGTGCTCTACAGCTGGGGAAGGACAACTACTGAGCCCACATGCCCTAGAGCCCATCCATGGTCTACACCAAGAGAAGATATCTCAATGAGAAGCCCATACATCATAGAGCAGTCCCCGCTCAACACAACCAAAGAAAAGTCCTTGCAGCAACGAAGACCCAGAGCAGCCAAAAATAAAAATAATAGATAAATAAGTAATTTTTTTTAAAGACCATATATCTAGTAGCCATTAGAGCTAGGACTAGAGTTTAAGTTTATGTGTATCCCCATAGGCTTGATTTTTTTTTTTTACCTCTCTACCAGAGTTGGCAAATGGTGGCCCATAGGCCATATTTTGCCCACCATCACCTATTTCTGTAGGTTAAGTTTTATTCTAACAGCCACAACCATTCTTTGGCTCTGTAATGGCAAACAACCCTACTATGTTGTCTGCAGTTGGTTTTCAGGAGTGCCTGGCAGCTCCCCTCCTTCGCCTGTTTATGCCTCTCGAGATCCCCCGCGTCTGGGTGAACATCCACGGGTGCCATGAGGACTTCTACCAGCACATCTCTCCCCTGTCACCCTGTGAGGAGTCAGATGCTCTTCCCTTAGATTCATTCTTAGTGCTTTCTAGAAATGCTTCTTGTATAACTGGTTTAAGATGTTGTGCACCTTGGGAATAATTCTACATTAGCCAGGACCAGAGCTTCCGATCCACTGACTCCTCACTGGACGGGGGACCCAGACAGAATGGTCTCAGGAGGAGGAAGGCCTGTCATTCAGCTCCTTGGTGAGACGCTCTGGGCCAAATGGAGATGCTGAGTGAGAGGAACAAGAACATGGCTATCACTCATCGGTTGAAGGGCGCTTAAGCACAAAGAGCAGACTCCATACAACTGCCAGGCGCCTACCCCATCTTCCTCCCGCACCTGGCACCACAGGCCCAAGCACTTTCACTTTCAAAACATACAGATCTCCAAAGACATACAAATGGTCAGCAGGCACACGAAAAGATGTTCAGCACCGCTAATTATTAGAGAAATGAAAAGCAAAACTAAAATGAGGTTATCACCTCATACCAGTCAGAATGGGCATCACTTAATAAGTCTACAAATACCAAATGCTGGAGAGGGTGTGGAAAGAAGGGAACTCTCTCACACCATTAGTGGGAATGTAAATCGCTGTAGCCACTATGGAGAACAGTATGAGACCTTGCTTAAAAAAAAAAAAAAAAAAAAACCTAAAAATAGAACTACCATATGATTCAGCAATCTCAGTCCTGGGCATATACCAGAGAAAACCATAATTCAAAATGACACATGTACCCCAAGGTTCACAGCAGCACTGTTCACAATAGTCAAGACATGGGAACGGCCTAAATGTCCATCAGCAGGTGAATGGATAAAGAATATGTGAGATTTACATATATATATAATGGAATATTTCTCAGCCATAAAAAGAATGAAATAATGCCATTTGCAGCAACATGGATGGACCCAGATATGATCATCTTAAGAGAATGAAGTCAGACAGAAAAAAATAAATATCATGATATCACTTATATATAGAATCTAAAAAAAAGGTACAAATGAACTTATTTACAAAACAGAAATAGACTCACACACATAGAACAATATTATGGTTACCAACAGGGATAGTGGGAGGCAGGGGATGGTGATAAATGAAGAATTTGTGATTAACATATACATACTACTATATACGAGCTTCCCAGGTGGCGCGAGTGGTAAAAAACCTGTCTGCCAATGCAAGAGACATAAAAGATACAGGTTCAATCCCTAGGTCAGGAAGATCCCTTACAGGAGGACATGGCAACTCACTCTAGTATTCTTGCCTGGAGAATCCCATGGAAAGAGGAGCCTGGAAGACCTGGAGGGCTACAGTCCACAGGATCAAAAGAGTTGGACATGACCAAAGTAACTTAGCACATACAAAAATTCTGAAGGCCTTGAGCACTTAAGTTGCTATTTTTCAAACAGATGGAAAACAACCACACTTCATATCAGAATGAGATTAACATATACAAACACTACTGTATGTAAAAGATGTAAACAGCAAAGACTTACTGTAAAGCACAGGGAATTATACTCAATACTGTATAATAAGCTACAATGGAAAAGAATCTGGAAAAGTATGTGTATGTGTGTGTGTATGTATATATATCTGAATCACTTTGCTGTTTACTTGAAGCTAACAACACTAGAAATTAACTATACTTCAGTTTTTTAAGAAAGACACAGAGGTAGGCAGTGGTTGTTTGCCTTTCCTCTGCATGGACTATGTAGACCTCTGAAGACATCCTTCTTTAGGTGAAGCTGCCTTGAGTCTTTCAATGATGCCTGGGCTCCTGTAGAAAATCATCCCACCTTATTGGCAAGATAAGTCTGGCCTGGGCACCCTTCCAGCCCCATTCCTGGACCCTTTCCTGCTCATGCCCTTTAGTGTAGCCATCTCAGGATATTTTGGTTTCCCCCTTGTGGTCCCATCCACTGTTCTTGCTGGAAATGTCCTTCCTTCTGCAGCATCCAGCTGGCCCTCTGCACATGTTTCCTCATGCCCTCTCCCAGCCTGTTTGTTTTAGGGCCACTTGGACGCCCTTATCCTACTGGGCAGAGTCTATCCTGCTCTTTTCCGCTGCACAATAAGCATTTCCCCTCTTGGCTGACTTTTCCCTTGGACTGTATCTCCTTACAACAGCAGGGGCTGGCACTAATCCTTGTATCCAGTACCTGCCTCAGTGAGTGGCATCCAGTGTAGGTAGTAGACAGTCCAGTATTTCAGCTTTCTGTTTAGTGAAACAGGCACATATACACACACACACACAAACATATACCCGTTTTGTGCATTCGGTCTTATGGCACAATATTACTTCCACGCACAAGCAGGGCAGAAAAATTAGCCATAATATAGACTGTAATTTTTTTTAAAAATGTTGTGCTCTCTGAATCATTAGAAGATTCCTTCTGATGTTTCGTGGCTCAGGCTTCCTGCTCATATTTAAAAGTAGGCCTTGGAAAAAGCTGAGAGCATGACTGAGGCATATCCACAGCAGCTCCTCTGCAGAGAGACACAGCTGGGCTGTTTTCCTAAAGAACATCCACTCTCAGAATGGGTCTTAGTTTAGGTTTCCTCAAAGCAGACCCAGGGACAAGGAGCTGAGAATAGTAAATTAATTTCAAGGTAATCACAGGAACATTCAGATAAGTAAGATCATGGCATCCAGTTTCATCACTCCATAGCAAATAGATGGGGGGAAATTAGAAGCAGTGACAGATCTTATCTTCCTAGGCTCCAAAAGCCCTGCAGATGGTGACTATAGCCACAAAATTAAAAGACACTTGCTCCTTGGAAGAAACACTATGACAAATCTAGACAATGTATTAAAAAGCAGAAACATTGCTTAGCCAACAAAGGTCCATTTAGTCAAAGCTATGGATTTTCCAGTAGTCATGTATGGATGTGAGAGTTGGACCATAGAGAAGGCTGAGCATTGAAGAATTGATGCTTTTGAACTGTGGAGCTGGAGAAGAATCTTGAGAGTCCTTTGGATAGCAAGGAGATCAAAACAGTCAATCAAAAGGAAATCAACCCTGAATATTCATTGGAAGGACTGATGCTGAAGCTGAAGCTTCAATACTTTGGCCACCTGATGTGAAGAACTGACTCACTGGAAAAGACCCTGATGCTGGGAAAGATTGAAGGCAGGAGGAGAAGGGGGGTGACAGAGGATGAGATGGTTGGATTGCATCACTGACTCAATGGACATGAGTTTGAGCAAACTCCAGGAGACAGTGAAGGGCAGGGAAGCCTGGTGTGCTGCAGTTCGTGGGGTCACAGTTGGAGAAGACTGAGTGACTAAGCAACAAGGCAGAGAAGTGAGAAAGGAGAAGAAGAAGGCCGTCCAGGGTGAGCAAACTCAGTGCTCTGTGAAACTTGAGTCCCCATGGGTCCTGAAGCTCAGGGTTGTCTACCCAGTGACAGAGTCAGGCAACTGGGCTCTTTATCCACCAACTGCAAGGACATCAGGCTGAGAAGCACATTCTCCCCAAGAAAGTTGCAGGCATTTGCAGGAACCCATCTTCATGCACAGAAGTGAACGTTGGGAGATGGCAGGGCCTGCCAGGGTTTGCCTGGGGCTCTGTAGGTCTTCTCCTAGGCTGTCCTGGGCTGAGTGTTCCCCTCTCCAACCTGAGGTTAGCAGACCAGCTGTCACTCTGGGGTCTGACTATTTCATGTTAGCTTTCACTTGGCCACTCTGTTTTCAGTATGGGAACTCCTTGACCGTGCCCTTGCTCCAGAGTCCCCCTTGGTTCACACTCTCTAGAGCAATGCTCTCCAGCGGAAACACTGGGAGCCATGGAAATCACCTTAAATTTTCTCTCAGTATATTACAAAAATATTTTAAAAAGAGGAAAATGAATTTAATCATATGCTTTCTTACATAACCCAACATATCAAAAGCACTCTTGTTTCAATGTGGAATAAATATATATTTTTAAATATCAAGAGGTTATTTCACATTCTTTTTTATTGTGCTAAGTCTTCAAATCTGGTGTGTATTTCACACATATTGATTCAGAAGAGCCACATTTCAAGCGCCCAAAAAACCACAATGTGCTGAGTGGCCACTGTGTCTAGCCGCGCAGCTCTTTAGACGAACTTTCAATCTTGTGCAAAGCTGGGGAAGCGACCCTCGCCTGCAGGACATTGAGAAGGGAGCTGGGGGTCTAACAGCTTCTCAAAAAGATTTTCAACCTGTTTTTTTCCCCATTTTAGAGAGACCTGGTGTCACGGATTTCTGAGCATTGCTGGGACCTGTGATGCCAAACAATTGGTGGACTGCCTTCCCACCACAGTCCCCTTAGGATTTCACTTCTTCGAGTTGGCTACGTCAGTTCCCACTCATCTACTGGCTTTCCATCTTGCCTTCTTTCCTGTGGTTTCTTCTACTCTCTGTTCTGATGCATCTGTGCTTTGAAGTAAAGTTCACTGTTATTTTTAATGGCGTCTTTCAAAAAAACCAAGATAAATATATGTGCCCAGGCCACCATCTCTAACTAATAAGTTTTCAATATTATTAGTGCTGCTTTCTTTATTAAAAAAAAAAAAACTCAGTCTATACATTTTTATTGTGTGTCTGGTATTTTTGGTTTAAATCACCTGACAACCCTATGTATGTAATAACTACCCCCTAAAGGAATGAATGGATGAATGAAGAAATATACATGAAATTAGCTTAATGTTCAGAGGTCATCCAATCCAGCTGAAACCAGTGCCATATAGTGAGACCCTCTGAGTCACCCTGTAGAGAGTATGTTCCTCCTCCCATTCACTGGTCCAGCTCAGTTACCTACATGGCTCTTATCTGCTGAGCTAAGAAATACCTTGCAGTTACAACATGCCTACAGAAATAACTAAAAATGTGCAATGACACTTGGCAGCCCACCAAATGAAAGAGAAGCCCATGAGTCAGTGGTTTTCATCTCCTTGCAACCTTGCTGCCCACTCTCTGCTAGAGCTGACCACTTCCTTGCAATGTTCATGCTGTCTTTAGCTTTCTCAAATGAGGGGATTTCTCAACTCTGCCTCTCCTAAAATTTGCCCACATTTCTTCTTTTGAACAGTACTTAATTTTTCTTGGGGTTTTTCTAGAATCTTAAAAAAATAAAACCCAAATCCCTCTAACAGAAAGTATGATTAGAAGCCAGTCTTTACTTGTAATCCATATGGGTTGCTGGCCTCAAGACCCTTTTCTAGTTTAGTTGTATGTATTAATTCACCATCCTAGTATTCAAAACTAAGTGAAAAGTAATTTAAATATGTATTAGAATCACTTATAAAAATGCCAGAGAGGGGTTCTGTTCATAATATTCTTAAATTCACTCTTTTCGCTTAAATGGAAGCTTTGAGAATCAAGAAATTTTCAGATTCAGAGACTCCATTGGGTTGGCTTCTTTTAATGAAAAAGGAAGTTTTAGGGGAACTACAACAGTATCAGTACACAGGAAATTTCCACAGGAGAGACAGGGAAGTAAACTCGGGGACTGAGGTATCATCCTAATTCCAAAACCCGACAAAGATGCCACAAAAAAAGAAAACTACAGGCCAATATCACTGATGAATTTAGATGCAAAAATCCTTAACAAAATTCTAGCAAATAGAATCCAACAACACTTTAAAAAAATCATACATCGTGATCAAGTAGGCTTTATCCCAGGGATGCAAGGATTCTTCAATATTCACAAATCAATCAATGTAACACACCACATTAACAAATTGAAAAATAAAAATCACATGATTATCTCAATAGATGCAGAGAAAGCCTTTGACAAAATTCAACATCCATTTATGATAAAAACCCTCCAAAAAGCAGGAATAGAAGGAACATACCTCAACATAATAAAAGCTATATATGACAAACCCACAGCAAACATTATCCTCAATGGTGAAAAACTGAAAGCATTCCCCCTGAAGTCAGGAACAAGACAAGGGTGCCCACTCTCACCACTACTTTTCAACATAGTCTTGGAAGTCTTGGCCACAGCAATCAGAGCAGATAAAGAAATTAAAGGAATCCAGATTGGAAAAGAAGAAGTAAAACTCTCTCTGTTTGCAGATGACATGATCCTCTATACTGAAAACCCTAAAGACTCTACTAGAAAATTACTAGAGCTAATCAATGAATATAGCAAAGTTTCAGGATACAAAATCAATACACAGAAATCCCTGGCATTCCTATACACTAACAATGAGAAAACAGAAAGAGAAATTAAGGAAACAATTCCATTCACCATCGAAACAAAAAGAATAAAATACTTAGGAGTATTTCTACCTAAAGAAACAAAAGACTTGTATATAGAAAACTATAAAACACTGATGAAAGAAATCAAAGAGGACACAAACAGATGGAGAAATGTGCCGTGTTCGTGGATTGGAAGAATCAATATAGTGAAAATGAGTATACTACCTAAAGCAATCTATAGATTCAATGCAATTCCTATCAAGCTACCAGAGGTCTTCTTCAAAGAATTAGAACAAATAATTTCTCAATTTGTATGGAAATACAAAAAACCTCGTATAGCCAAAGCAATCTTGAGAAAGAAGAATGGAACTGGAGGAATCAACCTACCTGACTTTAGGCTATACTACAAAGCCACAGTCATTAAGACAGTATGGTACTGGCACAAAGACAGAAATATAGATCAATGGAACAAAATAGAAAGCCCAGAGATAAATCCACGCATCTATGGACACCTTATCTTTGACAAAGGAGGCAAGAATATACAATGGAGAAAAGACAACCTCTTTAACAAGTGGTGCTGGGAAAACTGGACAGCCACTTGTGAAAGAATGAAACAAGAACACTTTCTAACACCACACACAAAGATAAACTCAAAATGGATCAAAGATCTAAGCATAAGACCAGAAACTATAAAACTCCTAGAGGATAACTTAGGCAAAACACTCTCCGACATAAACCAAAGCGGGATCCTACGTGACCCACCTCCCAGAATACTGGAAATAAAAGCACGAATAAACAAATGGGACCTAATTAAAATTAAAAGCTTCTGCACAACAAAGGAAACTATAAGCAAGGTGAAAAGACAGCCTTCAGAATGGGAGAAAATAATAGCCAATGAAGCAATGGACAAACAATTAATCTCAAAAATATACAAGCAACTCCTGCAGCTCCATTCTAGAAAAATAAAAGAGCCAATCAAAAAGTGGGCCAAAGAACTTAACAGACATTTCTCTGAAGAAGACATAAAAATGGCTAACAAACACATGAAAAGATGCTCAACATCACTCATTATCAGAGAAATGCAAATCAAAACCACAATGAGGTACCACTTTACACCAGTCAGAATGGCTGCCATCCAAAAGTCTACAAGCAATAAATGCTGGAGAGGATGTGGAGAAAAGGGAACCCTCTTACACTGTTGGTGGGAATGCAAACTAGTACAGCCACTATGGAAAACAGTGTGGAGGTTCCTTAAAAAACTGCAAATAGACCTGCCATATGACCCGGCAATCCCACTGCTGGGCATATACGCTGAGGAAACCAGAATTGAAAGAGCCACGTGTACCTCAATGTTCATCGCTGCATTGTTTACAATAGCCAGGACATGGAAGCAACCTAGATGCCCATCAACTGACGAATGGATACGAAAGCTGTGGTACATATACACAATGGAATATTACTCAGCATTAAAAAAAAATTCATTTGAATCAGTTCTACTCAGGTGGACGGAACTGGAGCCCATTATCCAGAGTGAAGTAAGCCAGAAGCAAAAACAACAATACAGTATACTAACGCATATATATGGAATTTAGATAGACAGTAACGAGAACTCAGCATGCGAGACAGCAAAAGGAACGCAGATGTATAGGACAGACTCGTGGACTCTGTGGATGAGGGCAAGGGTGGGATGATATGGGAGAATGGCATTGAAACATGTTAATTATCATATGTGTAATCAATCACCAGCCCAGGATTGATGCTCGGGGCTGGTGCATCGAGATTTCCCGGGGGGAGGGAGGAGGGAGGGAGGAGGGAGGGGGGTTCTGGAGGGGGAGCATATGTAAACCCATGGCGATATCATGTCATTGTATGGCAAAACTAATAAAAAAAAAAAGGAAAAAAAAAGAAAATAATTGTGCTTCTAAAAAGATTATAATAAAACAACTGATAAATATGCAAACTGGATTAAATTGGAAGTTCTTCAAAGCTCTTTCAAAAACCTACAAGTTTCTGGTTGCAGCAAGATCTAGCCCATGTTGCCCCATCTGTACCCAGAGTCCCGTATTTTATTTCCCTAGCACACATTTCCAGCTCTGCATATTTGGGTATATCAAAGAAAATGGGATATTTCCCTGCTAAAACTTTTGTATTAAATTAGTGTTTCCTGATAAACTATTTTTTTTAATAAAAGATGTCATATATGCATAGGTTTCTATAGTTTTCAAAACATTTCAGAATGTCTTACCCCAATTTATATTCACATCACTATCTCCACTCCATATGTGCAGAAAAGGATTCCAATTGGGCATCTTACCTATCGATCATTTTGCTTCTTTATCACCCCATTTATACAAAGGGCTAGAGGTGGAACAGGATTCCCACCCCTGATAAAGTGCAGACTCAGGACTAGAGGCCAGGCCTCCTAACATCTAGCCTGGTGCCCTGTCTGCTGAAGCTCTTAATCACCCAGATTTTCAGCTCTGCTCAGAGATGGTGTCCAAAATAAACTTGATCAGAAGCACAGAATCTGACGAGTCGACCTGGGGTTTGTCATAGTGATGCTTGAGGGCTGTGAGGTTTCTGCACTTAATTCCACCGTGTGGGGGGATTGTGCCCACAACACCAAGCAATTCACAGACACCAGCTGGGTGTTCTACAATTCACTATCTACCTAGAGACAGCATGAGATATCACAGGATAAGGGCTCAGTCCCACAAGACTATCCTCCCCTCAGATGCCAATCACAAGTCCGAGTTCTCACCTATGCTTCTTGAGCCACTGGTTCTCAATTGGAGGTCCCACCATCCCCTCCTTGGGTTTGATTCTGTTGCTAGAAAGACTCACAGGACTTAGGAAATCAATCTTATTTACTTATTAGATGCCAGTTTATAACAGAAGATATCAAAGGACACAAATCAACAACCAGAGGAGATACAAGGGTGAGGTCACAAACATAAGAGCCCCTGTCCTTGCAGAGTTTGGGGTCTGGCACAGTGGCATAAAGAGGTATCTGGTTCAGCAACCGAGAAGCTCTCTGAACCTACTCCTTTCAGGTTTTTACGGAGGCTTCACTACTTAGGTGTCTGTTTGATTCCTGGTCCAGGAAGATCCACGTACCCCAGAACAACCAAGTCCCTGTGCCACAACTATTGAGCCTGTGCTCTACAGCCTGGGAGTCGTAGCTACTAGGCCCACATGTCACAACTACTGAAGCCCGTGCACCCTGGAGCCTGTGCTCTGCCACAAGAGAAGCCACCACAATGAGAAGCCCACGCAGTGCAACTAGGAGCAGCCCCTGCTCACTGCAACTGGAGAAAAGCCCATGCAGCAATGAAGACCTGGTACAGCCAAAATAAAATAAATAAAACTTTAAAAAATAAAATAAAATTTAGTCCAAAAGACTGTGAACTATAATGGCATATTTGGCCAATATAAACCACAAGTCCTTATATTTACATGGCTTCTTTTTGAGCATTGCTGCTGCAATGAGAAGCCCGTGTAGCAATGAAGACCCAGCACAGCCAAAGTAAGTAAATAAAATTATTTTAAAAAATTCGTAGGAGACAGATTAACAGGAGAAATCACATAAAAGTTTAATAACATGTACACATAGGAGAATACAGAACTGAGTAACTCACCAAAACGGCTGAATCCCTCATCTTAAATACCATTTTCAGCTAAGGACAAAAGAGGATGTTGAGGGTTTGGGATTTCAGCGGGAAGGAAGGTAATGTACATGAAGATGGAAAAGCAAGTGTTTGGTAAACAAATGTTTTCTGGGTCTTGCAGAGACCATGAGACACAGTGAGGAATTTTAACAGACTTTACTTGGCGCCTCCCTGTATAACACACACAGTTCACACCATAGTTATCTATGCCGATAGTTCCTTTCCTGGAACAGGTTCTCTACCTACTTTCTTTTAGGCAATTAAGGGAAAGGTCAAAGTTTCTTTCTGAGTCTTTTGGGCCTTGATTGTTTTCAGTTCCAAATAATCTACATAGCAGAGAGACACTCTGAGATGGCAATTTTTGTTCCCCCATAATCAATAAATATACAAATAAATATAAGTGAAAATGTGTGTAAATATATATACATATTTATTTAGTTTTATATTTATGTGTGTGTGTGTGTGTGTGTATGTGAGTCATTCAGTCATGTTCAGCTCCTTGCGACTCCATGGACTATAGCACACCAGGCTCCTCTGTCCATGGAATTCTCCAGGCAAGAATACTGGAGTGGGTTGCCATTCCCTTCTCCAGGGGATCTTCCTAACCCTTGGACTGACCCAGGGCTCCCACATTGCAAGCAGATTCTTGACTGTTTGAACCAACAAGGAAGCCCATTTTCAGACAAAATTATGGAATATATGTACATAAAAATTTATATAGGTATATACATATACCCTGCTAAGACAGCCTTTAATAGCAATCAACACAGTCTCAATCTTATACTCTTGAAATCACCGTCTACTTCCTGAGACAATGGCTGACTGCAGGACGGAGGAAAGGAATTTAGAGGATGAACTTTGAACCAGAAAGCAAGGAAATAATAGGGACATATCAAAAGAACACGATGCTAGCTTCAACATGGAGATATATCATTATAATGGATGATAACTTCTTGAATAAAGTAGAAAATCATGAGACCTAAGCAGATACACTGAAAGTTTAATGAAGAATGAGATATTTATACAGAAACTTCCCCACAAAATATATATTAATGACATCAGGAAAAGACTAATTTCCTAGTGGAAATGGAAGCAGATACTATCTTAATCAAGTGATCAAAATTAATATCATTGGTAACAGAGAAAACTGAAGCTGTATACTCCTGATTGGATGCAATGAGAAGACTAAAGCAGCACTTGAGAAATTCCTGCCAAAGATGCATAAACTAAATTTTGTATCAGAAGGACCCAGAATGAGTGATGTCTATAAAACAATGGGCCTAGATACATGTACCTAAATGTCCATCAACAGACAAATGGATAAAGAACTTGTGGTACATATACACAGTGGAATATTACTCAGCCATAAAAAAGAATGAAATAAGGCCATTTGCAGCAACATGGATGGACCTTCTTAGATTATCTTACTAAGTGAAGAAAGCTACAGAAAGACAAATATATGATATCACTTTAGGCAGAATCTAAAAAAAAATGATACAAATGAATTTATTACCAAAACACAAATAGACTCATAGACATAGAAAACAAACTTTACCAAAGGGGAAAATAGGGAGAGAGGGTTAAATTAGGAGTCTGAGATTAACAGATACACACTACTATAGATAAAATGGATAAACAACAAAACAGTGAGGACCTACTAGACAGCACAGGGAGCTATATTCAATATCTTTTAAAAATCTATTGGAAAAGAATCTGGAAAAGAATATATATTATATTATGTAAGAATATATAGAATATATATTATACAAGAATATAATAATATATATTACAAAAGAATATATATATATATATATCTATATAAAAGACTGAATCACTTTGCTGTATACCTGAAACTAACACAACATTTTAAATCAACTCTACTTCAAATTTTTTTAAATGAGTCTCTGAGAGGATGAAAGAGACTGATAACTAAATGCAACAAAGGGTTCTGAAGTGGATTCTATCGCTATAATGTACTCAAGAAGATAAACATTTCAGTGAGGTCTGGAGTTGTAATGTAAAAATGTTGTCTGCAGCTCTTAATGAATGTATTGCATTTTTGTAAAAGGATGTCTTTAAGAAATATATACTGACAAGTGGGGAAGGAGGATACTGTACCACATAGTCAACTTAGCATCATATGGTTCAAGGAAAAAAATTATTTGTATAGTTCTTGCCGTTTCTGTCAGTTTGAGATTGTTTAAAATAAAAGTCATTTTAAACCAAAATTAGTTGTCAGAACAACAGCAACAGAAGAAAGAAAAGACTATATCACATCCAGAGATGCAACACGATGATGACAGCAAAATGTTAAGCTGTAAGATTTCCACGCGGATGCCTTTCCCAGCAAACAGAATGCCCTTTCCAGTAAGTTACCCACTCAGGTAGAACAGGTAAAGCTATGCCCATTCCAAACAAAACAATCCAGAAGCTTTTCTTATTCCATAACCACAGACAAAACCCAGAGAGACTATACTAAAAGCAAGTTCCAGGAAAAAGAAAAGGTCACATTCCCACTTCCAATATTACTAAGAAGGTGATTTGACTTAATTGTTTTTATCAATTTCACATTTTAACTGGTAAAATTAGCCTTCTCCTTTAATTCAAAGAAAAATGGCATTCCAACGAAAAGGCCATTAGAAGCAGGAAAAAGTTTCTTCCAGCATAGTTTTAGAAAACAGAGAAAATGACAAACTACACCACAGACACAATGACTAGTGTGCATTTCATATGCTCCTTTGAGTCTTTTTATGCACCGTCTTCCAGCAGCTGTAACCCTAGCACAGAACTGTTTTCTGAGCATAAAACAGAGATTACTCACAGCCTTTGCAGCTGACCAAGTTCTAGACCTGGCCTCTGCCACTCAGTCTGACTCTGTGTTGTTTTCTAAACTGCTATAAGCCTCAGTTTCCTTCTGTATCAAATCGGGTTAATATTCTCCCTTATCTTAGGATTTAAGATAACAAATGCAAAGCACTTAGTCTGGTATAATGCACATTTCATGTATGTGGTAAATAACATCAAATTGTAAGTACTTTTCAATTATGAAACCATCACCATTATTACAATTGTTATTGGCTTATATTAAAGAGATACTCACCTTACCTACCTCCTGAGAAATCTGTATGCAGGTCAAGAAGCAATAGTAAGAAGCAGACATCAAACAACTGACTGGTTCAAAATTGGGGAATGAGAACAACAAGGCTGTCTATTGTAACCCTGATTATTTAACATATATGCAGAGTACATCATGCAAAATGCCAGGCTGGATGAAGCACAAGCTGGAATCAAGATTGCTGGGGAAAATATCAACAACCTCAGATATGCAGATGATACCACTCTAGTGGCAAAAGTGAAGAAGAACTAGAGAGTCTCTTGATAAGGATGAAAGAGGAGAGTGAAAAAGCTGGCTTAAAACTCAACGTTAAAGAAACTAAGATCATGGCATACAGTCACATAACTTCATGGCAAATAGAAGAGGAAAAAGTAGAAGCACTGACAGATTTTCTTCTCTTGGTCTCCAAAATCACAGCAGACTGTGACTGCATCCATCAAATTAAAAGACTTGCTCCTTGGAAGGAAAGCTATGACAAACCTAGACAGCATATTACAAAGCAGAGACATCACTTTACTGACATAGGTCTGTATAGTCAAAGCTATAGTTTTTCCAGTAGTTACGTATGGATGTGAGAACTGTACTATAAAGAAGGCTGAGTGCTGAAGAACTTATGCTTTTGAATTGTGGTATTAATACATTTTAAATAAAATATTAATAGATGCTTTTAATAAAAATATTAATATCTTTCTCACGGGTTGGTGTGGCAGAATCTACTGGCTGTCCAGAAACATAAGTTTTCTTTGCTTCCTGAGCACACAGCTGGGTATTTCCCTACACCCCTGCAGTTAGATATGTTCTGTAACTGAGTTCTAGCAAGTAGAATGTGACCGGAAGCTGTGTGTGCCTCTGTGCTCCCTGAGACTGCAATACACCATCTTGACAGTGTAGTTTGAGACAAAATATTCTGAAAATGACAAAGTCAACATTTGATGAAGTCCCACAAGTCTGCATAGAGCAAAACCTTCCCCTGAAGACCAGAAACCCCATGCTGGACTGTAAATGAGTGAGAAATGAAATTTTACTGTGTTTAAGTTATTACCCATTCTTGTTTATCTTTGTTCAGGAGCCAGTGTTACCCTAATAGGAATTGCTCTGGCACAGTTCCAAAAGAAAACACCGAAGAACCCTCAAACATTTTGAACCTCGCCTCTAAATTCTGGGAAAAGAAACAACATAAAGGACAGATCTTCTATGGCAGTCCAGAAACTATAAGCTCTCTCTGGAGCAGGTTTCTGAAGTAGTTTACTTGCAACGCTAAGCTGTGCTTAAGCAATTTTGAAAGTTCTTTCAGCAATTTTCAATAGGTTGGTGGAGAAGTGATGAAATGGTGGTATCACAGAACAAGGTCTGATCCTAACTCTGCCATTATTTAGATTTTCAGTGTCCTAGCTCTATCTGCCTCACAGGACTGAGGTCAAGAAACAGGGAGGTCATGTCCACACAATGCATAATAAACAGCCTGGTCTGGAGTATAGCATTTAATACACACGTACTTGTCTAGTTTCACCCCTAACACACATTTTCTGAAGCATGTTTCAGCAGCAATCATCCCATGATGTATTCTCTTAACTATACTTCAAAAAAAGGATTCATGGTCAAAAAATAGCGAGACTGGTCAGAACTGTGACAAGCTGTTGCAGTGCTCCAATTAGTACTGGAAATTAGGGAAGAGGTCCTGCAGGAAACTTCTTTCATTTTTCTTTGAACCAACTAACTATAAAGTCAGCCTTCCCATAACACAACTATTAATACCCTATTAATGCCCAGCTAATGTTCTGCAGGACATACTTCAAGAAATGGGCACAGTGCTTGGCACGTGGGGAATAATCAAGAAAAGTCTACCCAATGTGAAAACGTTGTAGACCACTGAAGTGACTTACAGGAGGAGTAACAGAGCTCCCTGCCTTCTTACCCTCCCCACTGAAACGGCTGCAGGAGTCTATAGCATATGAGGTGCAAGCAACTTTTAGGGGCTGGGAGAAGGAATATATGCAGCTGTTTCACCACCATCAGAGGACAACTGCCTGGACCACACCAGGTGAGGATCAGAAAAGGGGATCCTGACCAGAGGCTGGCGGGGGACTGAAACTTGCCCACATAAATGTGGGCATAAGTCCATTCATCCCGAGGCACAAGATGCTGAAAAGTCAGGCCATGCATGGGTTGGGTTTTCTCCGCTCCCAAGTCTGAGCAACTGTAAGAAGATGAAAGGGGTTAAAGAAGTTTCCTCTGGGTTCCTTAGCAGGAACTGGTACCTGCCTGCCTTGAAACAACCATGGAACAGAGATCAGGTTTTCTGTATGCAACTGTGGATAGTCAGACTACTAGAGCTCATCCCCAACAGGCAGCAAAGAAAAATACAACCCATCTGAAGAGACCAACAGTAAGAGAGATGAAGATGGACACGAACAAGCAGAAGACAGACCTAGAGAAACAGCACTGTTATAGGAGGAAGATATCTTAACTATGAAAACAGTTAAAAGTGCTTAGACTCAAGTATAGCACACAAAGCACTCTGTTCTCTAAGTAAAATGATTTCATAACAAGCAAAATCAGTAAACACGCAGAAGGACATCATTGAGTTCAAACTGGACAAAGCACAAGAACACATCCCCACCCACGCCTGCACAACGTCCCCACCTTGCTACATGAATGCACTTCCTTTCTTCTAGTTTCTCTGGCTGAAATATGGGTTCCTTAATTGAGGTCAACCCTGCCACTTGTGGTTAGATTTCTCAGCTACACAGTGGTGTTGCTCCAGAAATCGGCTCCATCTTGCTGCTGCTGCATCAATTTTTCTCTCTCCACAGCCTATGCTGTAATATTTCCCCGATTCATAAAAGAAAGATTCTCCATTCACGTCCTCACGTCACTGCCCCATTTCTCTGCTGTCCTTCCCACTAAAACGGCCCACTTTTCTACACAAATATTCCAAAAGGAATCCCAGAGGATCACAGTATGTCTTGTACTTGGTTCTGTGAAGTGTGTTTGTGGGTGTCTCCAATAGCTGGTTTTTTTTTTATTATTCATAGGCCTTAAATTGAGGATATGATTAGGTCTCAGTATTAAGAAATATAACAACCTTTTTATGTGAAGTGCCAATAATAATAATAGAAAAAATGCTTAATCTCTTATTCACTTCTCTCTTGAATCAACTCCAGTCAAGCTTTTATCACCGCCCCTGCAGCCAGTTTTCATCAGCTCCACCAGTGACTTCCACATCAGCAAATCCAACAGTCCCTTCTCCAATTCAACTTACTCCTTCTCAGCTGCCCCTGACCAAACTGAGCATTCTCTCCTTCTGGAGGCGTTGTCTTCACGGGGCTTTAGGTCATCCATCTCTCTCAGTTCTCCTCACATCTCACACACTGCCTTCTCTCAGCCTCCTTTGCCTTTTCATTCTCATTTTCCAACCTCAAATCTCTTCTCATCTATACAGCACTCATTCCTTAGGTAACCTCATTCAGCATCATGAACTTTTTTTCAGTTTTACTGAGGTATAATCAACAACATTGTAAGATATTGAAAGCGTACACTGTGGTGATTTGATTGCTATACCCGTACATTGTGAAAAGATTCCCTCCATTGCGTTAACGCACCTACCACTTCATGTGTTTACTTTTGTGTATGAGAACTTTTAACCTCTGCTCTTAGCAAATCTCAGTTACACAATATGGCATTATCAACTATGGCCACCACAGCCCATAGTTCCTCAGACCTTATTCATCTTATAGCTAAACGTTTCTACCCTTTTACCAGCCTTTTCCTATTTCCCATACCCCCAAGACCTTGGAAACTACTTTTGTACTGTTTCTGTAAGTCCAACTTCTCTTTTAGATTCCACATATAAGTCATACCATATAGCATTTATCTTTCACTCTCTGGCTTGTTTCACTTAGAATAATGCCCTCTATGTTCATCTCTATTGTTAAAAATGACAAAACTTCCATCTTTTTAAAGGCTGAATAATATTCCACTGTGTATGTGTATGTGTATATATATATACACACACATACATATATGTATATATACACACACATACACACACACACACACACACACAGTACCATGATTTTAAGTACCATCTATCTGCTAATAATTCCCAAATTTCTTCTCACCAGCCAACACTTTTCCTTTGAATTTCAGCAGAGAGATCCAACTGCTTGCTCAATATTACAGTTAGGATAGTTAATAGAAATTTCACAGTTACCATGTTAAAAGTAGAGCCCTTAATTTTGCTCTCAAACTATGTCTCCTGAAGTCATCTTAAAATCAGTAAATAATTCAATTCATCCAATTCCTGAGGATAATAACCTTAGAGTTTTCCAATATTCCTTTTTCTTTTGACCACAGCCAATCTAGTGGCAAATTTCTCTTCATTCTATTTGTTCACTTACAATTCACCATTGTCCTTATGACCCCAAAATGTTCACCATTCACCTAGGTTATTGTATTGATCATAGATTCTTAACTGGACAACTTACTTCAAGCCTCAATTCCTTACAGCCTATTCTAAGAAAACATGAATTTGTTAAAAATGTAATTCAGAGTTTTGAGGACTTTTTCATCCTTTCACTCGGCCCCAAACATCTCACTGTCATTGTCCATTAAGGTCATAAAGTACATTTTCCAATTCCTGATGAAACATAAAGAACATATTACTTTGGTGAACATCGTTAACCATGATCAATGTGGACCTCATTGTTTGTTGATGTGATGTGATCATTACTGTTGCTAATGCGATCACTGATGAAAAAGAAATCCAGAAAACACTAGAAAGTCATGGGTTCAAATATCCAACACAAGCATATAGCACACAATCAACAGCCACAAGAAAAAGGCAAATAACTCAATTAAAAATAAATATACCACTTGAATAAATATTTCTCCAAAGACATACAAATTGTCAGTATATGTATGAAGAAATGTTCAACATCATCAGTCATTAAAGAAAGGCAGTACTGTGAGAAAAGACCCATTTTAGCCAAATTTCAGTGAAAGTCTTAAATTCTAAGTATAAGGAGAAGATTTTGCAAGCTTCCAGGTAGAATGAACACGTTACCTACACTGGGAAGATAATCAGAACAGGTACCACATCAGACCACAAAGCTAGAAGCCAGAAAACAGTAAAGTATCATTATATAGTACTGAGAGAAATTCCATACCCAGGCATTATCTCATTAGTCTGTGAGAGTGAAAGAAAATATATATGAGGAAGGACAAGCAAGCTTTCAGAGAGCACATCAGTATACCTGTGAGGTACCCTGAAGAAAATACTCAGAAAAAGACTAAACAAACATCAAATAAATCAGAATATAAATCTCAACATGGGAAAAAACATTAATAAAAAAACAAGAGTGACTAGTAAGCAATGCATTTTTATACATGCATGTATATACATATATCAAATAGATAGAAAGGCTCTTGAGTAGAGATAGGTTAAGTCCAAATGAGGGCTCTTGAAAGGTTTAAAAGATTTATAAGAATAATTCAAATGACAATGTAAAATAAAAACACTAAATTATATCAGAAAAATCTAGGTATTTAAAGTTGGGTGGGAAAGAGAAGGGAAATACAAATGTTTAAAAACTTACCAGGCATGAATTTCTAACTGAATTTTATCTAATCCTTAAAGTAAATATTAATTTTATTTAAACTACTCTGAGCCATAGAAAAGGATACAAAGACTCCAATTCATTTTATAAAGTCAAAATAAACTTAAAGCTGATAAAGATAAAACTGAAAACTAAAGAAAATTTCAAGTATAGACTCGAAAAATCTAAATAAAACATTAATAGGAAGAATTAGTCATATATCAAAAAAAACAAACAAAAACCAGATCACAACTTCTTCCACGAAGTCAAGGGTGGTTCTATAACAGGAACTTTAAACACAATCTATTACATCAGTCCTTTGAAGGTGAAAAACCATATGATCATATTTTTAGATGTTTAAAATATATTTAGTAAAGTGGCAGCCATTGCCATGAGTAAAATAAGGATTAAAGAAATTAGTTAATATATAAAGGTTATTTATCAAACTGATGGCAGATAATATCCTAATGTACAAAACGCTAAAACCATTTCAATTAAACAGAAACTACATAGAGATGCTTACCATCATCATTATGACTAAAAACTGCCTTGGAAGAGATCCCAAACTTATTAATACAACAAAATTAGATACAAAATTGTATAAATTACATAAAGAAGGAAGGCTTAAATGCAAACTAAAAAAAAAAAAAATAGTATGAGAAAATGTAGGGCATGTACCTTGTAGAGAGGAGGAATATCTTAACTGGGATTGGAATCCCAAAACATATTTTTAAAGACTCAGACACACTTACACATAAATAAATGAAAAACTGAAATCTGGAAAATGTGCCAGGTAAAAACCAACTGACAAAAATACGGTTCAAAGAAATGAGTAATGCCAACACCAAGTGTTAGGGTTTCTACCATACAAAGAGCTCTTGCAAATGGATAGGAATGAGACAAATAACCCATTAAAACCAGAGTGCACTGCCTGGCGGTCAGTTGCTCCATTTTTCCATCTTCCTATCTCTAAGAGAGTTTGGTTCATCCTTGGGCAGAATTTTCAGAGCTCTAAAATACTATTATTTTTATAAATTTCATAGCTGTCAGAACCAAGTGAATGATGACTTTGCTGGTGACTAATATGAAAATGGTTATCTGTTCTTGCCAGTAAGAGAATCAAATATTTTTTCACTTCTGTCTGACGCTGTTTAAACTGAAAGAAGAATGTCCTTATTCATTTGGTTTCTTTCTCTTTCTCTCTGCTAGAGATCACCTAAAAGTTTCCATGATGAGCTAAGTTTGGAGGTTGTTTTTAATGAACCTAATGTTATTTTGCTTTGCAGAGTGATTCTCCCATCTGAATTTTAGATTTTAAGGTTGGCTATTTTGTTTGCTGCAATATGTCAACTTTTCCCCTCTTCCTTTATTCAGTAAGCTTATGCTAAACTTGAAAAGAAAGAAAATAATGACCCAAAGTTGGCAAAATGTGAGGAAAATAGAACCTCAGCTTGTGCCTAAGACTGGAGACTCACTTGTTACACCCAAAAAAGAACTTTCTATTTTGAGTCAAGCTCTCTCTCCTTCCAAAACATAAATCCAGACTGAAGACATCACGTGTTACAGACAAATCTCTGTTGAAATCCACGTCTAGAATCTATAGACATTCTAGATGACATTTGTGGTGACAAGGGCCAGAAAGAGACAAAAATATTCTTCAGGGAAACAGTATGATGGAAGGAGATATGGAGCTCTATGTAGTGCAGAACATCAGCCCTAGAGTCACACATGCCTCAGTCTGAGTTCTTACTGCTTCATACTAAGCCTCCATTTCCTTACCTGTGAAACTGGAAGGAAAGGAGTATCTGGTATTCTAGGTTGTTTTAGAGATTAAATTGCATAATGACGTGATTAAGGTAAAAGCCTGGCATATAGTAAGACATCAAACACTTGTCACTGTTATTTTGTGCTTAGGTACAGTCCCGAGCCATGAGGATGATGGCTGTATGTCCATCTCTCTTCTCCGAGACACTGGTCTCTGCTGAACAAGGTGGAGGCCGAGGGGCAGCGGTTTTCCAATTCTGCTCCTCACAGCCTTGAACCCCCACAGAGGGCCTTTGTGGGTTGTGGGGGCATGAGCTAGAGTGACAGTGTGTGAAACTCCCACTCGAGCTTTGTTTTGTTTTTCTGTTTTTTTTTTTTTTTTTTTACCTTTT
>ML661343.1:16943450-17034433 GCA_007570785.1 Antilocapra americana | reverse complement strand
ATACAATGGAATGTTACTCAGCTATTCAAGAATGAATTATTATCATTTGCAACAACATGTATAGATCTGGAAGGTGTTATTGCAAAGTGAAATAAGTCAGATCAAGAAAGACAAGTGTACCGTATGATATCGCTTACTGGTGGGATCTAAAACACACACACACACACACACACACACAACAAGCTAAACAACAAAAACAGACTCAGGAGTACAGTAAACAAATGAATAGGTGCCAGAGGAGAGTGGGTAGGGAGTGGAGGAAGTAGGTGAAGGGAATTAAGCTGTACCCACCTCAAGTTATAAAATAAATAAGCCACAGGGATGTAATATTCAGCATAAGGAATATGGTCAATGATATGATAATTACTTTCTATGGGTACAGAAGATAGTTCCTAGACACATGATGGTAGTCATTTCATAATGTATGCAAATGTCAAATCACTGTGTAGTAAGTACACCAGAAAATAATATTGTAGGTCAATAAGTCTACAAGCAATAAATGCTGGAGAGGATGTGGAGAAAAGGGATCCCTCTTACACTGTTGGTGGGAATGCAAACTAGTACAGCCACTATGGAAAACAGTGTGGAGGTTCCTTAAAAAGCTGCAAATAGACCTGCCATATGACCCGGCAATCCCACTGCTGGGCATATACACCGAGGAAACCAGAATTGAAAGAGCCACGTGCACCCCAATGTTCATCGCTGCATTGTTTACAATAGCCAGGACATGGAAGCAACCTAGATGCCCATCAACTGATGAATGTTTTTCTGTTTTATATAAAAGGAACCTACCTAACATTTCACCTCAAAAGCCACTGGTACTCATAATCTGCAAGGCGATTACAATTCTGTTATTCAAAAGGTTATTCCTCCTTTTTAAACAACCTTTCCCGACTTTTTAGTGATCCCTGTCTTCGTTATCCATCCGTAGCTACCTGATCCCTCCTGAGACAAAGAAAACATTCGAGAAGCCCTGTGTGTTTCCGTCTGGGTTACTTTGATGTAATATGCCTTCTGGAAGGTACCTCCATTTTCAAAAAGAGTCTAAACAAGAAGAGAACAAAAAAAAAAGATTGCTTTTCTGTTCACAGAAATTCTGGCACTGCAAAGAAGACACTTACGGGGGGAGGCAGATTTTGTAGACTTACTAAAATGCCAGCTCTAACCACTGCCTTAATGAAATAATAATGATGGGCATTTGTGAGGAGAGTCAGGTTTACACAACAATCTTCACTCCACTCTCTCAGCTGATGAACAACAGCTTCCTGTGATGTGCTACGTTTTTTCCCATTTGCCTCTCCAAGATGAGGACATAGAGGCTCTGGCTGGCTCAGTGACTGGCCTCAGTTGGCAGAGTCAGGCCCTGACTCTGAGCCTTGGGCTGCTCCCCGGGCTCCTCTGACACCTCCACCCATCAGCGCAGCCGGGCCCACCCATTACCCACAAGGCCCAGACTCTCCAACAATGCCTGTGCAGAATTGGCACAAGCCAGTCAGCTGGTTTTTCTGACGTTTTTCTCCATGGGAATAAAGGAATGGCTGAAGCAGGTCTGTCAGCTCTCAATGAGCTCTTTGTGAAATAAATTCCAGACTTTTTATGAACGATGATGGCAATGGAGGCCACTTTTCCCCCAAGTAGTCAGAAAGTTGATGTGTCAGCCGTACTTGGCATTCCTCCAGAAAACTCTTGGCCATATGCACTGTGAGTTGCAGACTCCTGGATGAGTGAATTCAAGAGACTGGATAAAAAAAGACATAAAAAGCTGAGGGCAAACCAAGAAGTCCTCATTTTTAATGGGCAAAATTTTCTTTCTCTGTCACAATCCCTGGTGACACAACTTTCTAAATTTCAAAAATGTAAGCATGAAAAGCATCAAATCACTAGAGGAAAATACTATCTTTTTCTATCATAGTTACAGAGAGCACAGTTGTCTAATTTGTATTTATACACTTATATCAGGACTGGCTGGTATGAAGGCAGATGTGTAATAAGATCTTGATACATATTTGTTGAATGACTGAATGAATCAATATGTCCTTTAATTTGGGGCCAAGAAATTACGATAGCAGAAATAACATGAAAACCTTCTCTGTGATTATCTTTCATTACTAGTAGTCCTTGGAAATGCCAGCAAAGAGCTGTGAAGTTATTTTTACCGTATTCAGGGAGACTGTCACCTTGATAGAGCCTCAGCAGCATCTTTGGGTTGGGAGAATCAAGTTAAAGTATTGAATATTTATGAGGTGTTGAGGTCTGATTAAAGGCAGGCCTTTCAATGCAGGGTTGTGATATGATAGTTTAGGATTGGGAGATATAGCAATGTGAGGGGTTTGCAATACATTTTGAAGAGTCTTAGAAAACTAGCATATGATGCCACTCAATGAAAAGCTCAGCAGTTGAATGTTCACTCAATTGAGTCTTTCCAAAGCTATTTTCAACTTTTATTATCTTGAGCAAGAATTTCCTGGAGTAGAAAAGTCATGATGATGAAGACAGTGGAAGAGCTAGGTCACGTTAATGAAGATAGCAGAATTTTATAGCCACAGTCATCTAGATCAAATCGGGTCTGTGACCTGTTTTTGAGAATAACGTTTTATTGGAATACAGCCACGTTCATTCCTTTAAGTACTGTCTGTGGCTGTTTTCACACTACAAACACAGTTCAAATACTGTGATGTAGACTGTATAGCCATCAAGTCTGAAGTAGTTACTGTTTGGCTCTTTACGGGAAGAGTTTGCAATCCCTTCTACAGACAGTAAGCTGTGTGGAAGTAGATGGTTTCATTTCTCATTGCTTCTATTCATTCATCTAGTATTTATTAAGCACCTACTTTGTGCATGCCACCTTCATAGTGATGGAAATAACAGCACGCAATAAGACAAATCTAGCTTTCATGGAAACAAATCTGTAAGTAATGTAAATTAGATAGTGATAGTGCCCTAAAGAAAACAAATATGGAAAGAAGACAGGTTACAGGGTTGGTAGATGGGATTGAAAGGGACTCTTTGTGATGTGGTAGTCAAGGAAGTTGTCACTTATGAGGTAACACTGAGTAAGACTCTAAATGAGGTGGACTGACCATGTGTAGATATGGGATAGGGCTTCGGGGAGAGAGTTCCACACAGAGAGTACAGAAATGAGAATATCTGGAGCTGGAACAAGCTTGGTGTGTTCACAAAAGCAAGCAGACCAGTGCAGCTAGAGAACCCAAGCAAAAGGCAGAGTCAAGAGAGCTGAGATTGGAAAGGTAGTAAGGGCCAGAGGAAGCAGTAGAGCTCATGGGAGGTGGCAGGGTTTGAATTTTATTCCCAATATGACAAGCTAACTGGGGGGGGGGGGGGCGCAGTTAAGCAAGGGAATGACCGAATATGATTTTCTATCATAAAGACTTGCTCTGGCTGCATGTAGAGAACAGACTGCAGAGGGACAGAGTGGAGGCAAGGATGCCACCATAGAGAGAAATCATGCTTGTGTAACAGGGCAGAGATTGGAGATAGAAACACAACAGTGTGATCTGGAAAGAATTTTAAAAGCATAGCTAACAAGCCCTGCCGATGAGTTGCACATGAGGTATAAGAGAGAGAAAGAACCAGGAATGATTCCGAGGGTTTAGAACTGAGTGACCAGGCGAACGACAATGCCATGAACTATGGTATAAGATGTGAAGGGAAGTGGGGATGAAATCAAGTGTTCTGTTTTATTCTTGTTAAACTTCACATGCTTATTAGACATCCAAATGAAGATGTCAAGTTGGCAGTTGGATATGAATATGTGCAAATGGATAAACTTGGCATAAGATCTAATTTGGGATTCATCTGCATGGGGATGGTATTTAAAGACATGGAATATGGGGAGATCACCTAGGAGATGACTACCAAAAAAAAAAAGTTTGATTAAATTCTAGAGCTAGTGGTGAGCTACTGGTGAGAGTTGATTAAGCGCATCTCTTCCCAGCTCCCCATTCCATAACATGATGCAAATAGCTTGAAATTAGCCATCATGGAGATATTTGCACCATGAAATTTCACACCACACATCAGGGCTTTTTTTCCTCCATAGAGTCAGATATTAAACATTACCAGCATATCACTATCTGGAACCCTTACATTTAGAGGTCAAGAAAATCAAGAAGAGACAATATAAGAGACTGAGAAGGAATGGAACATGAATTCTGTAGGAGGAAAACCAAAAGAGCATTTTTGCCCTTGTTCAAGATTATCACGTAATACTATGTCTTGTCAAAAACTCAACTATTATATGGTTTTTTTCTCCTCTCCCTTTACAAAAGCTTTCAGTACTTAGGAGCTGCTAGAAGGTATCAATACAGAATACAAATCTTTTTGTTTAACTCTCCAATCTATTCTTCACCTCATATTAACTCATCCTGTAAAGCATTTCGTACAATACTTTCAAAGCTATTGTACGAAAAAAAATATTTTCATGGATTTTAATGAGAAGAATTATGATGTATTCTAGCTCAAATAACCCAAGCAAGATACTTAAGTGATTTCCAAATATAGAAAATAAACAACTGGAGATAAGTTTAAATAACAGAGGATAAGTTGAAAGTAAATAAAAGCTAACCATAAAACGTAAACTCTTCAAAACATAAACTACTGTAGTCATCAACAGAGGAAAAAGAGTTTTGAGAATGGATGGTGGGTGATAGAAGAAGGTAAATGGGAAACATCCTTTGGGATGTATGTTTTGTTTTGTTTTTTTACACTGTTTTCAACTTCTGTGGCTTTTAGATATCTTACACTCAAATGCACTTAAGATTATAACATGGAAAAACAATTTAGAGACAGCTTTGAAACATATGGTAATAATATACATGCATAACAGGCATGAAGACTCTAGGAAGATGCTCCCCATTCATCCTTCTTGCCCATCTCACATATGCAAAGCAAAATATATGAGTTTGTTCACACATGGCACACAATAATGTTCTCTTAGTAGAAACTGTTGTGTCGAGCGAATTGGTGAGCATGGCTTTGCCCAAAACCATAACGTCAAATTAGTAGTTCTTATAGACTCAATAGTTACTGTGTTTGGGGGTGAAAACTTGATATATCCAAAAGAAAAAGGAAATTGTCTGGAAAGCAGTAAAACTTTCCGACACCACTATATTGAAAGAGTCACTAACAGGACAGTGGCTATGGACGGCAACCCTATTTTCAATTTTGTTGTTCAAGAAGAAAGCTCTCTCTGCTATACAGCAGTCAGCACCTGTCGCTTAGATAGGTAGGTTAGTAAGTTCTGCTTTTGAAGGACTTCAGTCTCACAAAATCCCTGTTAGAATTATCATCATTATTATAGCCATTTATTTAGAACCTAATGTATATCAAGCAAGATAAAGGATATCCTCCATGGTACAGAAGAAGCTGAGGATCAGAGGAAAATAAGTAACGCAAGAGGGGTGACTAAAGCAGTCAGTGACTTCTGAACAATCAGAATTAGAAAGAGAAACATTTTAAATAATAATCATGCCACTAAAAACTAGTTCATATACTTCTTTGTCATCATTCACATTGCTTCAGCAGCAGGGAACAAGAGAGCAAAACATACCTTAAGTAAGAATAACTCTTGAAAATAGGAAGCTAGAATGAATGTATATTAGTCAAATCCACCAACAAGCCACACATCAATGACACAGCAATTGAGACACCATTTATACAGGTTTTCTGAGGTACCAAATTGACAGTTAGGAGTTCTGCTCAGGGATGAAGGCATTTACTCTAAATTAAAAAACCAGTACTTGATAAAGCAGAAATTCAAACACAGCTCTCTGTTGCACCAAAGCTTATTTACTTTCCATCTCATCAGGCAGCTGTTTCTGTTTTCTTTCTTACACAACCTACCTCCTCCAGATCTTTGATTTTCCCTTTACAGCTGTGATGGCATTGCCCAAGTCACAATCCCAAGCACCCTTGGGCTCTGATACTCTCTCCTCTGCCACACTTTCTCTTCCATTTCACCTTTATGTTTTGCTTTAAGAAAGAAAAGCTCAGCCAGTTTCAACAAATCTGCACATTGCTCCATGGAATTCTAAACACAGACTTGAGACTTCACTGGTAGTCCTGTTAAGACTCCAAGCTTCCACTGCAGGGGACAGAGGTGCGATCCCTGGTCAGGGAACTAAGATCCCACATGCCACAAAGGACTAAAAAGTCACCTGACTGGGTTCAAAAGTCTCAAACAGGAAGGAGACAGAATGGTTCTTTGCCTTTCCGAACCCTACCAACAACAACACAAATAATATTGTCTCTTCCAACTACAAGGATTACTGTTAGTAGTATTATATCTGCTTTTTAAAAATATATATTTAATTTTATCTTTATTTGGCCACACCAGGACTTCGCTGCAGCATGTGGGATCTACTTCCCTGACCAGGAACTGGACGTGGGCTCCCTGCATTGGGACTGTGGAGCCCTGGCTACTGGACCATCAGGGAAGTTCCCATCTTCTGCTTTGACAAAAAAGTAATTCAGGCCATCTGATAGTTAATGTCTTCATTTGCACTGTGGGATACGCCTTGTCCTCCCACCCAATAGTTCTCAGCAAGTGGAGAGAAGTGCTGACCAACAGCAGTTGCACAAGAAAAAGGAAACCTGTAAGTTCATGTCATTTCAAAAGTTTGTGTGGTCTGTGGGTTGCCCTCAGTTTGGGGCTGAGTCTTTATATTTTCTTCTATCCACTCTCACCACCCAGTTTGTTTCCCTGTGCCACGATGCCCAATTTACTGTCTTCTTTACATTAAAAGACTCAGAAGTAAACCCATGGCGGTTTCATGTCATTGTATGGCAAAACCAATAAAAAAAAAAAAAGCCTAGTGATGGCTTGTAAGATTATAATATCCAAATAATCCTCACATCTTCATGGTTGAATCTAGGCTAATATTAAGTCCTATGACTTAATGAAATAAAATGCAACCATTGGAAAAAAAAAAAAAAAGACTCAGAAGTGGCAACACAAGGCTTTCCAGGACAGCATACCTGGAGGATGCCCTAGACAAAAGGTCAGAGTCAGCAGGTGCAAGCTACTGTCCACTGGCCTCAACGCCTCACCCACTGGGAGAGGAGCCCAAAGGAGGGAGCCTTCAGCACAAAAACCATCATGCTGGAAGAGAATCCATTCCTACCCTGTGAGGATGCTACAGAATGTGGTAAAGACAGAGTAAGACAATAGACAGTAAGGTCTGAAACATCCATGTTTTAATTCTACCCTTTTCATTTTGATTAATACATTCTTTTGTTTATTCATTCAATCAGTAAATATTTCTTGAGGACCTACTGCATGCCAAGCATTGTTTTACATTTCAAAGATATAGTGAACAATGAAATTTCCCTGTCCTTGAGAAGGCTAAGATAAAGAATATACCTGATATGTGATGTTGGTCAATTTACTTAAACTCTTTGAAGGATAAAAAAATACCTCACAGGTAAAGATTAAAGTGAAATAACAGGTGCTGGGGACATATGGTAAACAGAAGATAAATTGTAGCTATTATTACTAGGTATGCATTTCCTGGCCTCAATCCATTTCCTTGGTTCCCAAGTTCTGCCTTAAATGAAGCCAAATACTTCTTAAAATGCCTTTAACTCTGACAAACAATAGTATTTCGGATTTAGTGTCTGTGGTGCTGTGATTTTAAAGGCACAGGCACTTACTGGAACTAGGCTGGAGGAATTCTCTAAAATCCAAACCCCCGGTTCACTGAGAGAGGCTACGCTTCAAATCTCCCACCAGGGTAGACAAACAACAGTAGGGTAGAGGAAATTGGAAAGGAGTTTAAATTGTCTGGGGTGAAGATATCGATACCAAGCAGGGGCCTGTGTGCCCATCCTGTGGAAAGTCAACTATGACAGCAGGGGTTTGCAACAAAATAAGGCTTTATTTGCAGGGCACAAAACAAGGCTTAAAATTCAACATTCAAAACACACTAAGATCATGGCATCCAGTCCCATCACTTCATGGCAAATACATGAAGAAACAATGGAAACAGTGACAGACTTTATTTTCTTGGGCTCCAAAATCACTACAGATGGTGACTGCAGCCATGAAAGTAAAAGACGCTTCCTCCTTGGAAGAAAAGCTATGACCAACCTAGACAGCATATTAAAAAGCAGAGATATTACTTTGCCAACAAAGGCCCATCTAGGTAAAGCTGTGGTTTTTCCAGTAGCCACGTATGGATGTGAGAATTGGACCATAAAGAAAGCTGAACGCCAAAGAACTGATGCTTTTGAACTGTAGTGTTGGAGAAGACTCTTGAGGGTCCCTTGGATGGCAAGGAGATCAAGCCAAAAAAAAATTCATTTGAAGCAATTCTACTCAGATGGACGAAACTGGAGCCCATTATCCAGAGTGAAGTAAGCCAGAAGCAAAAACAACAATACAGTATATTAACACATATATATGGAATTTAGAAAGACAGTAATGAGAACCCAACATGGGAGACAACAAAAGGAACGCAGATGTATAGAATAGACTTGTGGACTTTGTGGATGAGGGTAAGGGTGGGATGAGATGGGAGAAGGGCATTGAAGCATGTTAATTGTCATGTGTCTAATCAATCGCCAGCCCAGGATTGATGCTCGGGACTGGTGCAGCGAGATTTCCCGGGGGGGAGGGAGGAGGGAGGGGGGACCCGGAGAGGAAGCATATGTAAACCCATGGTGATATCATGACAATGTATGGCAAAAACAATAAAAAAAAAAAAAAAAGCTGGCTTAACACTCAAAAAAAAAATAAATAAAATGCATTCAGTAAAGGGGAAAAAAAAAAAAAAATTCTAAAGGAAATCAACCCTGAATATTCACTGGAGGGACTGGTGCTGAAGCTGAAGCTTCAATACTTTGGCCACCTGATGTGAAGACCCAATTCATTAGAAAAGACCCTGATGCTGGGAAAGATTGAAGGCCCAAGGAGAAGGGGACGACAGAGGATGAGATGGTTGGATGTCATCATCGACTCAGTGGACATGAGTTTGAGCAAGCTCTTGGAGATGGTGAAGGACGGGGAAGCCTGGTGTGGTATAGTTCGTGGGGTTACAAAAAGTCAGACATGAGTGAGCGACTGAATAACAACAACAAAGCAAGGATAATGGGCAGCTCACTCTCAAAAGATCTGAACTCCCCAGTAGCTTTCCAGGAAGGGATTATTAAGACAAGGACTTATTGTACAGCACAGGGAACTCTACTCAATATCTTGTAATAATCTAAATGGTAAAAAGAATTTGAAAAAATGAATAGATATATGTGTATAGATATAAATGAATCATTTGGCTGTACATATGAAACTAACACAAAATTGTAAATCAACTTTACTCCAATACAAAATAAAAAAATTTGTTTTTCAAGTGCTAGGGGAGAGGGTGATAGGGTGAGTGATCAGTTTGTGGACTTTCTGATTAATGAGTGATAAGATAACAGTGATCTTTTGGGAATCCCAATCATCAATCTTCTGGTTCCAACCAGTTTGGGATCTATCTGCTTGTGGCCTGCAGATAGTCAGCATTTTCCACCTTGGGTGGGGGTCAAGATATGCATCAGATTGTTTTGTATATCCCTTCAGTTCAGTTCAGCTGCTCAGTCTTTGTGACCCCATGAATCGCAGCACATCAGGCCTCCTTGTCCATCATGAACTCTGAGAGTCTATCCAAACCCATGTCCATCGAGTCGGTGATGTCATCCAGCCATCTCATCCTCTGTCTTCCCCTTCTCCTCCTGCCTCCAATCCTTCCCAACATCAGGGTCTTTTCTAGTGAGTCAACTCTTTGCATCAGGTGGCCAAAGTGCTGGAGTTTCAGCTTCAACATCAGCCCTTCCAATGAACACCCAGGACTGATCTCCTTTAGGATGGACTGGTTGGATCTCCTTGCAGTCCAAGGGACTCTCAAGAGTCTTCTCCAACACCACAGCTCAAAAGCATCAGTTCTTTAGCACTCAGCTTTCTTTCTAGTCCAACTCTCACATCCATACATGACCACTGGAAAAACCATAGCCTTGACTAGATGGATCTTTGTTGGCAAAGTAATGTTTTGGGTTTTTAATATGCAGTTAAGGTTGGTCATAACTTTCCTTCCAAGGAGTCTTTTAACTTCATGGTTGCAATCACCATCTGCTGTGATTTTGGAGCCCTAAAAAATAAAGTCTGACACTGTTTCCACTGTTTCCCCATCTATTTCCCATGAAGTGATGGGACCAGATGCCATGATCTTAGTTTTCTGAATTTTGAGCTTTAAGCCAACTTTTGCACTTTCCTCTTTCACTTTTATCAAGAGGCTTTTAGTTCCTCTTCACTTTCTGCCATAAGGGTGGTGTCACCTGCATATCTAAGGTTATTGATATTTGTCCCAGAAATCTTGATTCCAGCTTGTGCTTCCGCCAGCCCAGCATTTCTCAAGATGTACTCTGCAAATAAATTAAATATGCAGGGTGACAACATACAGCCTTGACGTACTCCTTTTCCTATTTGGAACCAGACTACTGTTCTATGTCCAGTTTTAACTGTTGCTTCCTGACCTGAATACAGGTTTCTCAAGAGACAGGTCAGATGGTCTGATATTCCCATCTCTTTCAGAATTTTCCACAGTTTATTGTGATCCACACAGTCAAAGGCTTTGGCAGAGTCAATGAGGCAGAAATAGATGTTTTTCTGGAACTCTCTTGCTTTTTCGATGATCCAGCAGATGTTGGCAATTTGATCTCTGGTTCCTCTGCCTTTTCTAAAACCAGCTTGAACATCTGGAAGTTCATGGTTCATGTATTGCTGCAGCCTGGCTTGGAGATTTTGAGCATTACTTTACTAGTGTGTGAGATGAGTGCAATGGTATGGTAGTTTGAGCATTCTTTGGCATTGCCTTTCTTTGGAATTGGATGAAAACTGACCATTTCCAGTCCTGTGGCCGTTGCTGAGTTTTCCAAATTTACTGGCATATTGAGTGCAGCACTTTCACAGTGTCATCTTTCAGGATTTGAAATAGTTCAATTGGAATTCCATCACCTCCACTAGCTTTGTTCATAATGATGCTTCCTAAGGCCCATTTGACTTCACATTCAAGTGAAGAGAATCACTTTCTCTAGGTGACTGATCACACCTTTGTGATTATCAGGATCATGAAGATCTTTTTTGTACAGTTCTGTGTATTCTTGCCATCTCTTCTTAACATCTTCTGCTTCTGTTTGGTCCCTACCATTTCTGTCCTTTATTGAACCCATCTTTGCATGAAATGTTCCCTTGGTATCTCTGATTTTCTTGAAGAGATCTCTAGTCTTCCCCATTCTGTTGTTTTCCTCTATTTCTTTGCATTGATTGCTGAGGAAGGCTTTCTTATATCTCCTTGCTATTCTTTGGAACTCTGCATTCAGATGGAAATTATCTTTCCTTTTCTCCTTTGCTTTTTGCTTCTCTTCTCTTCACAGCTATTTGTAAGACCTCATCAGATGGACATTTTGCTTTTCTGCATTTCTTTTTCTTGAGGATGGTCCTAATCCCTGTCTCCTGTATAATGTCACAAACCTCCGTCCATAGTTCATCAGGCACTCTATCAGATCTAGTCCCTTGAATCTATTTCTCACTTCCACTGTATAATCATAAGGGATTTAATTTAGGTCATACCTGAATGGTCTAGTTGTTTTCCCTACTTTCTTCAATTTCAGTCAGAATTTGGCAATAAGGAGTTCATGATCTGAGCCACAGTCAGCTCCTGGTCTTGTTTTTGCTGACTGTATAGAGCTTCTCCATCTTTGGCTGCAAAGAATATAATCAATTTGATTTCGGTGTTGACCATCTGGTGATGTCCATGTGTAGAGTCTTCTCTTATGTTGTTTGAAAGGGGGTGTTTGCTATGATCAGTGCATTCTCTTGGCAGAACTCTATTAGCCTTTGCCCTGCTTCATTCTGTACTCCAAGCCCAAATTTGCCTGTTACTCCAGGTGTTTCCTGACTTCCTACTTTTACATTCCTGTCCTCTATAATGAAAAGGACATCTTTTCTGGGTGTTAGTTCTAAAAGGTCTTGAAGGTCTTCATAGAACTGTTCAACTTCAGCTTCTTCAGCATTACTGTTGGGGCACAGGCTTGGATTACCGTGACATTGCATGGTTTGCCTTGGAAACGAACAGAGATCATTCTGTCATTTTTGAGACTGCATCCAACTACTGCATTTCAGACTCTTTTGTTGACTATAATGGCTACTCCATTTCTTCTAAGGGATTCCTGCCCACAGTAGTAGATATAATGGTCATCTGAGTTAAATTCACCCATTCCAGTTCATCTTCATTTGCTGATTCCTAGAATGTCGATGTTCACTCTTGTCATCTCCTGTTTGACCACTTCCAATTTGCCTTGATTCATGAACCTAACATTCCAGGTTCATATGCAATACTGCTCTTTACAGCATCAGACCTTGCTTCTATCACCAGTCACATCCACAACTGGGTGTTGTTTTTGCTTTGGCTCCATCCCTTCATTTTTCCTGGAGTTATTTCTCCACTGATCTCCAGTAGCATATTGGGCACCTACCAACCTGTGGAGTTCATCTTTCAGTGTTCTATCTTTTTGCCTTTTCAGGAAAAATCAAAAATATGTGACTCTATTGTTCTAATCATCAACTGCTTACCCCTGCTTGATTTCAGTGCCCTGTTTTCCTTGATATTCCTCAATCCTGCGGCCAACAGGGGCAGGACAAGAAAGGGAATAAAATTTTGGATACAGAGGTTGATCAGAAGCCCAGTAGGGTAACTGGGTTTCTAGGGGACTTGGTTTCAACATCATGAAATTTAACCACATTTATACAAAGTTATTCACATGTCTCAAACATATAGGACAATCTAGAAGTGAGACACTATATATTTTTTATAATATTCTTATGCTGTGTTTCAAGTCATTTGAAATGATATGCCTCTCAGACTTACTATAAAATCCAGCAAATGCTTAGTTAGCAGCTGTGTCCATCAAAGCTGAAATTTCCCAGTTTCTACTAACTTGTGGCATGACCTTAAGTTTAAGTAAATGTTTATGTGTAAGTTTCCAGAAGTCAGCTGGCATAGAAATAACTCTGGACGTAGAAAAGGGGAATTTTTATTCTAAGCTAAAAAACAGATTATGGAGTTGGTCTTTTTGTTGTGGGTTGTACCCCTGCCCCCTCACTACCTCTTCAAACATTCTTGCTGTAGTTGTGAAACAAACACGCCTTTATATCTACCAGTTGAGTAATCCAATCCTCAGCCAAAAAAAAAAAAAAAAAAATGTAACTGGCTCTTAATAAGCAGGTACGAGGTAAAGAATGTACCTAAAGGGTTACTCTACACATCAATGGGGTGGTTGTGTGAGTGCGATGAATTTTTCAATAAAGAAAACAACCAAGGGAAAAAGAAGTTTTTGCAGCAGAAACCTCTGACCAAGTTAGAAACAGATCAATTTGATACTGCATTCATCTGGAGAATTGTCTAGTCAAATCCAGTCTATTTTTACTTCATGAGGACCTGCAAAGTATATCACTCAGGACATTCCTGCATGAAAAGCAACACAGGGCAGAAGGCAAGACACTGTTCTTTTTTTTTTGGTGATTTTTTTTTTTATTGTTTTTGCCATACAATGTCATGATATCACCATGGGTTTACATATGCTTCCCCTCCAGAACTCCCCTCCCTCCCCCCTCCCCCCCCCCCCCGGGAAATCTCGCTGCACCAGCCCCAAGCATCAATCCTGGGCTGGCGATTGATTAGACATATGATAATTAACTTGTTTCAATGTCCTTCTCCCATATCATCCCACCCTTACCCTCATCCCCAAAGTCCACGAGTCTATTCTATACATCTGCGTTCCTTTTGCTGTCTCGCATGTTGGGTTCTCGCTACCGTCTTTCTAAATTCCATATATATGTGTTAATATACTGTATTGTTATTTTTGCTTCTGTCTTACTTCACTCTGGATAATGGGCTCCAGTTTCGTCCATCTGAGTAGAATTGCTTTAAATGAATTTTTTTTTTAATGCTGAGTAAGATTCCATTGTGTATATGTACCACAGCTTTCTTATCCATTTGTCAGTTGATGGGCATCTAGGTTGCTTCCATGTCCTGGCTATTGTAAACAATGCAGCGATGAACACTGGGGTACACGAAGACACTGTTCTTGTGTCAAGAGACCACACAGCCCCACAGACGAGCGGAATTGACATTAACCTCTATGTTTATTTGAGGTAAACTTTTAAAATACAATTTCTCTATGGTGTGTGAAATGTCTTCATTTTCTGACATTTAGAAGTGACTCCTGAACCAAAATTGTGAATTGTGAGTTGACAAACTGAGTTTGTAAATTGCTTTGGAGGTTTAAGAATCTGGCGAAAGAAGGCAAGTGCCAAGAACAGTATTTGGCAACAAAATTCCTTTCTTACCTTCAAAGATTTTAACTCTGAGAATCCACCAAACTACATTTAGAGACATTTGGTTTATAGCTGACTTAATGAATTAGCTGGGACCGAGTACAGTATGTTTAAAATTTTAAACAGTGTCAGTGTGGTGATATTGCATCGGTGAGTGTAAGCATTCTCTTTGTTCTGTCAGATTAATTATTAATGTCCATCTGAAACACAGAATTGATTTCTTTTTCCTAAGTCAAGTAGTTATTATCAGAGATTGCTGTTCCTATTTCCCCTGCTTGTCTCCAAAATAGAACCAACAGATTTTCTTTTAGTGCCTCCTAATTGGAGAGCAACAGAAGATTTATGTTTACATGAATATCTGTGTTCCTTCATTCATTTATGGTTACAAGAACATCTGTGTTACTTGGGAAAAATGGCATATTTTCATTAACTAGCATCCAAAAGTATGGAAAGACAAAGAATTCAACATCAAATAAAAAGATATCAAGAGATGTAACAAGCTCTGCTGCTTGCTAGTTAATATTTAGTCTTCCTCCATTCCTAACTGAAGAGATCCATATCTTGTTTCGGTCTCTGTCCATCAGAGAGGGTGGCTCTATTCCCAGCTCAAGATTAAATCTGACAATACAAACTTTTCAGACTGTCATTCAAGAGTAAGAAACAAATATCACATGGCAATCCAGTACACATATGCATTCTATGCAATTTTACAGAAAATTGAAAAGAAACCTTAATAGAATATCTATTTTAATAATGTACATTATGCTTTGATATGCTTCTTCTATTATATTTCTTTTTCAAATGATAACTCTGACCCACTAAATTTGACTTCTGAACCCACTAATAAGTCCTGAGGCAAATTGCAAAACACTGGTCTAAGCCTGTCATGTCAATCCTACTCCTCTTGACAATGACTGGGTTTGGGCTTAGTGACCCACTCAAGTTCATGAGACAAGAGGAAAGTCTTCCAGGAACTTTTCTTGAAAAACTTCCTCACTCTTAGAACTGAAAGTGTGCATTATACTGAGTCAATGGATTAGAAGACCTCAATATCGTTAAAATGTCAATTCTCTCCAAATTGATCTATGGCTTCAACCCAGTCTTAATCAAGTCTCAGAAGGAAAGATTTTTCTTCTTTTGTAAAGAGTAAGAAGCTGACTCTAAAAGATGACAGACTCAGACTACTTGACTTCAAGATTTACTATTATAAAGCTACAGTAATCAAGAAAATTTGTTATTGGTGAAAGAACAGACACTCAGGCAAACAGAATAGAGAATTCATAAACTAACCCATACAAAGTCAACCAATTTTGACCAAGGGACACAGGCAATTCAAAAATGAAAAGACAGTGTTTTCAACAAATGGTGTTAAAAAATTGGACAGCCCTATGTTAAAAAAAAAAAAAAAAGAACCTCAATCTGTGCCTCTCACTTTGTAGAAAAATAACTTAAAATGGATCCCAAATATAAATGGGAAACTATAGAACTTTTAGAACATAGAAAAATATCTTCGTAAACCTGGGTTCTCCAAAGACTTATTAGATATGACACAACAACTATAACTGTTGAAAGAGAAAATTGGTAAATTGGACTCCATCACAATTAAAATCTTTTGCTTCACAAAACAGAGCATTAGAAGAATGGAAAGATCCTTGGGCTTGGGAGGATATACTGGCAAAACACACACAAGAAACTTGTACCTAGAATATATGATGAACTCTCAAAACTCAATAGTAAGAATAAAAACATAAAAACGCGGACAAAAGATGGGAACAGAATCTTCACTATAGAGGATATACAGGTGGCCAATAAGCACATGAAAAGTTCTAAAATCATTATGCTTTAGGAAAATACAAATAAAAGCCACAATAATACATCACCACACGTATTAGAACGGCCAGGACAAAGGAGATACCAGTGGTTGCCAGATTTAGGGATGCGGACAGCACATGCACACACAACCAACCAGTGGGGGTTAATGAAAGTGTTCTGTATCTTGACTGTGGGAGTGGTGACGTGAGTATGTGTTCGTCAAAACTCAAAGAACTGCAAGATAAAAAGTGAATTTTATGTCAATTTAAAAATTTTGAAAGAAACACAAAGGAAGACATGGTTTCTTTTGGCTCTGTGGAGGGCTAGATGTGACTTGTGGAGGTAGGACAGCCATTTTGTTACCATGGCTGAGCCAGAATGAAGATGAAAGTGACATGTGCAGGTGGAAGCATGGAAAAGATGAAAGAGGTCAGGTAGTCAAAGATGTTACTGAGCTAGCTGCTTATCCAGACCTGAAACCAACTCACCTTCAATCTTATTATAGGAAATAATGATAATTTTCTTTCCGTTTAAGCCATTTTGAATTGGGTTCTCTGTCATGTGAAGCCAAAAATATCCTGCACAGAAAGTCTCAACAACTTTGTTTCAAAGCTTGCATCATCTCCATCATCAAAAAATAGAATTTAGGAATCTTTTGAATGTTTTGAGTAACTTGAGACAATGTTCCAGATGGAGGCAGGAGATAGATGGGCCCCAGGCTGAGCAGCTGGAATTTGTCCCCTGTGGACAGATACTACAAAATAGCAGGAGAGAAGAGGCTGGGCCCTGTGCAGATAAGAAATAGACCACAGATTCCTCATTCTAGAAGTCAAGGAGACATTCCTGACTCCACATGTGCAGAAAGGCTCCTTGGAGGTCAAAAACGGAGGGGGCGCCACCCCATAGTAAGTGATATCAATACCCATTCTAGCAATGGGTATTTCTGGAATCCATCTTGGCTAAGAGATGTGCATGCACATGGGAAGACCTTGAGACATACCAAATACAGACTCAGAACCGGGCAAAGCAAGAGGACTGGCCAAAGGAAATCTGGAAGCAATACTCTCTAAAGTGATTCAACCTATGCGTGGGCAACTCTCTCCAAGCCTGTGTGTCTGTCCATACATATTCTTTTTCCTCCTAATAAACATTTTACTTGTTTCACTACTTTCCGTCTCTATGTGAAAATTTATTTCTACATAGATGATGGGCAGAGTCTTGTCACTGGCCACTCCACTGGTTCCTGGTGGTCTGGTGGCTAGGATTCCATGCTCTCACTGCCAAGGCCTGATCTCTATTTGTGACCGGGAACTGGAACCCTGCTTCAAGCCTCTGCAGGCCAAGCCACCCAAGCTCGAGACCAGTTGTATATTACCATTTCTACAAGGAAAAAATCACATAAGCTTTCATAGTTTTATCTCCTCAACTTATATAAAGAAATCTTAAATCATGTTCTTTATTTAGCATGGTATAAAAGGCCATCCTGTGACTTCTGAAAAGGAAAGTGAGTGAAATATGTGTTGAGATTGGCTGGTGCCACAGACTGGAAGGAGGCAGTCAATGCTGACCCCTGGTTATCTATTTCTCTTCACAAGTACCTCAAGCACCTTAACTCTTTTTCACCATAGTTAAAGTGCATTCATCATGATAAAAAGAAAAAAAAAAGAATGTAACATATGAATTTAAGGATGAATAATTTTGGAACCAAAGAGAAAATGAATTTCAGTGTATTTCCTTGGCATAAACTTAATATCAGACACTATGAGTTGTAGTAATCAACACTGGCAGTGAGCCGGACAGGACAAATAGAAATTAAACGGGTAATTCCAAATGTGACAAGTGTTATAAACAAAAGTAAGGGAAGGACATTGTGGGAACATGTAACAAGAGTATGGAAATCACCTTGAACATCCCAAGAATGCCCCAGGAAGGCACACTCAGGCTGAGATATGAGGAAGGAGTCATCAAGGCCAAAGGTGGGAGTTTATGTACTCATGAACTTAATTTTAAAATGTAAATAGAGTGGGAAGGAGAAAAACAGAGGAAAGGCTACTTTGGCCCAAGTGACCCATAATAACCATGACTAGGATGAAGCAAAGATGTTTTGACATGGCTCTTTTCATCTAGGGAGTATTTTGAAACTGGAACTTTGGACAAAGGTATCTTGATTTTAAAATCACTCTTCTTATTACCGGGTATGTGTCCAATAGAATTTCCTTACCTAACTCTTTGGTTCTCAGTGAGGGAGCTTTGTCCCGCAGGGAACAGGTGGCAAAATCTGGAGGCATTCTGGCTGTCACAACTGGAGGTGGGGAGCTCTACCAGCATCTGGTGGGTGGAGATCAGGGCTGTTGCTCACTTTCCCACAGTGCAGTGGGCAGCCCCCACCACAAAACATTACCCAGTCCCAAAGGTCATTTGCGCTGAAGCTGAGAAATCCATCTCTAAATGCCTTCCCTTACATAATTTTTCAGGAACTGGAAATGATTATTTCCCACCTTACTATGTTCTGTGTTGTTGGAATTATTTATGAATGAACATACAGGACTTTTAAAGAATAGTTTGAATTTTTTTTTAATCTAATAGATTTTTAAATCAGCTTCTTCTAAAAGTAGGTTGTGATCAATCCTGCTCCTTGGCATATATCTGGGGAAAACCATAATTCAAAGATACCCTTGGAGGATTCATGTCAATGTATGGCAAAACCAACACAATAATGTAAAGAAAATAAATAAATAAATACATGAGAAAAAATATATATTAAAAAAATAAATAAATAAAATAAAACAAAATAAAAAAAGATACATGTACCCCAATGCTCACTGCAGCACTATGTACAATAGCCAGGACATGGAAGCCACCTAAATGTCCATCAACAAAGGAATGGACAAAAAATATATGGTACATATATACAATGGAATATTAGCCATAAAAAAGAGCCAAATAATGCCATCTGCAGCAATGTGGATGGACCTAGAGATTGTCTTACTGAGGGAAGTAAGTCAGACACAGAAAACAAATATCACAGGATATCACTCATATGTGGAATATAAAAACAAAGTTAAACATGAACTTATTTACAAAACAGAAGTCACAGATGTAGAAAACAAACTTATGATTACCAGGGGATAAAGGCATGATGGGACAAATTGGGAGAATGAGATTGACATATACATACTATTTAAAATAGATAACTAATAAGAACCTGCTGTATTACATGGGGAACTCTGCTTAATACTCTATAACGGTCTACATGGGAAAGAGTCTTTAAAAAAAAAGAAAAGAGTGGATATATGTATACCTCATTCAATTTACTAAATGCCTAAAACTAACACAACATTGTAAATCAACTATACTCCAATAAATTTTTTTAAAGTAGGTTACTTTTCCCTCAAGACAATTATTTATAAAAGCCTATAAATAATTTTAATGTATAGAAATTACTTAGCCAAAAGAAAATCATAAGAAATTTAGTTGAACATTCTTTTTTTTCTTATCAAAATGTTATCATTTTTAGCCAAAATTTCCTTCTCTCCCTTTTACCCCTGAATCATTTCTCTGCAGAGCTGAGTATACATCTGACATGCATTATAAGGAAGGCTGCAATAAAAAGTACACACACTTTTATGTATGTGTAAATGCATACTAATAGAAACTGAATTGCCATTTTAAGGACACATACGATTATTTAATTGATATGCAGTCCATGAAGCTAAAGTGAATTCTCAAAGTCATCACTGGGCTTGACAGTCTTTTCCGAGCCAGACAGTGTGGTGACCCTGCTCTCCTCTACTTGTGATCTTTCCACGGGTGTTTACTGCCCTTCCATCCTTCACCCCAGTTCATTCACATCATGTGAAGTGTCAGTGATGGAAAAAGTCTCTGTGAGAGAGGAAGACTGACTCATCTCCTACATGATAATTAATGGTTTAGTTATTTATTAGGCTGCATCAATTCATAACAAAATCATAATAACCTCATCAACATCACTTTGAACCACAGAGTAAATACTCGAAATAGGATACAGGAATGAGCATGAAGAGACTCTCATTATTCAAATCTAGGATAATTTGAATATAAAAATAAAAGCCTGTGTGTAATAGAACTATGAGTTCATAAAGATACTTTTAAATGGAGTACCAGAGGGGAAAATGAAAGCTCTTCTTTACAGAAAAAAATGCCAGCTAGAAGTGGCAAGAATACCCAGAAGAACTATACAAAAAAGGTCTTAATGACCCAGATAACCACTATTGTGTAGTTGCTCACCTAGAGCCAGACACTCTGGAATATGAAGTCAAGTGGGCCTGAGGAAGCATTATTATGAACAAAGCTAGTGGAGGTGATGAATTGAGCCATTTCAAATCCCAAAAGATGATGCTGTGAAAGTGCTGCACTCAATATGCCAGCAAATTTGGAAAACAATGATCATAAGACTGGAAAAGGTAAGTTTTCATTCCAATACCAAAGAAAGGCAATGCCAAAGAATGTGCAAACTACCATACAACTGCCCTCATGTCACATGCTAGCAAGGTAATGCTCAAAATCCTTCAAGTTAGGCTTCAACAATACGTGAATCGAGAACTTCCACATGTACAAGCTAGATTTCGAAAAGGTAGAGGAACCAGAGATCAAACTGCCAACAAACGCTGGAGCACAGAAAAAGCATGAGAATTTCAGGAAAACATCTACTTTGGCTTCATTGACTACATACCCTAAAGCTTTGACTGTTTGAATCAGAACAAACTGTGGAAAATTAGCAAAGAGACAGGCATACCAGACCACCTTACCTGCCTCCTGAGAAACCTGTATGCAGACCAAGAAGCAACAGTTAGAACCAGAGATGAAAGAATGGACTGGTTCTAAACTTAGAAAGGAGTTCAGCGAGGCTGTATATTGTTATTCTGCTTATTTAACTTCTATGCAGAGTACATCATGCGAAATGCCAGGCTGGATGAATCATAAGCTGGAATCAAGACTGCCAGGAGAAATATCAACAACCTCAGATATGCAGATGATACCACTCTAACGGCAGAAAGCAAAAAGGAACTAAAGAGCCTCTTGATGAGGGTGAAAGAGGAGAGTGAAAAAGCTGGCTTAAAACTCAACATTCAAAAACTAAGATCATGGCATACAGTCGCATCACTTCAAGGTAAATAGAAAGGGAAAAAGTATAATCAGTGACAGATTTTATTTTCTTGGGCTCCAAACTCACTGTGGCTGGTGACTGCAGCCACAAAATTAAAAGATGCTTGCTCCTTGTGAGAAAAGTTATGACAAACCTAGACACCATATTAAAAAACAGAGACATCACTTTGCTGACAAAGGCTTGTAGAGTGAAACTATGGTTTTTCCAGGAGTCATGTACGGATGTGAGATTTGGGCCATAAAGAATGATGAGCGCTGAAGAACTGATGCTTTCAAATTGTGGTGCTGGAGAAGACTCTAGAGAGTCCCTTGGACTGCAAGGAGATCAAACCAATCAGTCCTAAAGGAAATCAGTCCTAAATATTCATTGGAAGGACTGATGCTGAAGCTCCAACACTTTGGCCACCTGATACAAAGAGCTGACTTATTGGAAAAGACCTCGAGGCTGGGAAAGATTGAGGGGCGGAGAAGACAGGGACAACAGGATGAGATGGTTGGATGGCATTATTGACTCAGTGGACATGAGTTTGAGCAAACTCTGGGAGACAGTGAACAGGGAAGCCTGGTGTTTTGCAGTCCATGGGGTCACAAAGAGTCAGAGAGTTGCAGCTGAACAACAATAAATGTAGATGACATTATTGAATTAGAAAATAACCATTTGGGAACTTTCCTGGTGGTCCAGTGGCTAGGACTCTGCACTTGCAAGACAGGGGGCCAGGGTTCAATCCCTGGTCAAGGAACTGGATCCCAAATGCCACAGCTAAGACTCAGTGCAGCCAGACATATTAATTCATTAATTTGAAAGAACTGTCAGAAAATAACCATTTTATAATAGCTGATATAGCCAATAGTCATTAAATGTTAAAACTTCTTCATGAAAAGATTTGGAGAAATTAAATATTCAGAATTTCCCACAAAATATTACCTAATTACAAAGGCTAAAATATCTTTATAATGGAGAAATGTGGCATATATTACCAAGTCTGGTATCAGTAATGATGGGATAAAGTGATATTATGTGTCTCGTGATACAATATACTGAGGACACAAAATGACCTATATAGCTGTTATATAATAAAGAATTTGTCTGGTCTTTATCCCTGGTTCCTGGTACAGAATTTCTAAAACTCTTGAAATTTCCTGAGTGAAAGAAGTACCTTTGTTTCCTATGAGCCCCTTGAATCACCCCTGAGTTTATGTTAAGACAGTGACTCATGTGGGTGCCCAGCTTGAGGATGAGGGCTGGTTACCAATCACAAGACCAATCACAAGATTGGAGGGTGGGGTCTTTGAGCCAGCCCAGTTTCTGGGGAAGGGGGAGGGGCTGGAGATGAGTTCAACCATATGGCCGATGACTCAACCAATCACATTAATACAATAAAACTCTAGACACTGTAGCTCAGTGGATCTTCTTGTTTGGTGAACACATTAATGTCCCAGGAAGGTGGTATGTTCTCATCCCATAGGAACAGGGCATAGAATCTCTGCTCTCCCAGACCTCACCCTATATGTCTTCTCATTGACTGTTTCTGGGTTGTATTCTTTATAATAAAATAATAAGTATAGCGAAGGGAAGCAGAACCTTGTTGCTGCTAGTCACTCAGTCATGTCCGACACTTTGCAACCTCATGCACTGTAGCCCACCAGGCTCCTCTGTCCATGGAATTCTCCACGCAAGAATACTGGAGTGGGTTACCATTCCCTTCTCCAGGGGATCTTCCTGACTGGCTGAGCTACCAGGGAAGCGCCACCCAAAAATATATTTGTTTGGCATTAGAATTATGTTGAGATGGTCTTGAAAACAAACAAACAACAACAACAAAAAAATCCCAGCAGACGTGAGAGAAACTCTGAAAACCAAATAGATGTTACCTTTTGTAAGAGACACTTACATTTATGAGGGAAACTTTCACATGTAAGGGTGTCTCCTTCTCTGTACCAGGAAGAGGATGACTTAAACTCTAGAAATTCTTATCAGTGGAGAAGGTATGGACTTAAATGTGCAATAAGAACATACCCTTGCTTACTATGCTTTGCCTGGTAAGTTTGCATAACTGCTGCCCCCATGCCCTCAAATGTCTATTTTTGTCTTTAGCTGGAGATGGTATTTAAGGTGGTATTTTGGGCCATTTGGGGGAGTTAGTTTTCCTGGATCTCTCTCATGTATACAGGAGGTATACACATTATTAAACTTTTATTTTTCTCTTGCTAACTTGTCTTTTAGCCAAGAACGTAGAAGAGTAGAGGGAAATGTATTTTTCCCCCTCTACAATAGCATTTTTATGAATTCTGTGAGTCATTCTAATAAATCACTGGACTCAAGGGTGGGTGTAATAAGAACCTCTGAATTTGCAGTTTGTCCGTCAGTGGATGGATAGCCTGGGGATCCCCTGAACTTAGAGCTGACATCAGAAGATTGTGGGATCTGTGCTGACTCCAGGTGTTAGTGTCTGAACTGAGCTGCAGTCTCCCAGGTGGTGTTGAAATAACAACCTTCCTACCAGCAACACTCACCTTGAATCCCAAACACAAGGAAATAAACAGCCAAACCAAATCAACAAATAATCTGTAAAACAACTGGCCTGGGCTCCTCAGAAGCAACAATGTCAAGAAACACACACACACACACACACACGAAAAACAGGTATGTGTTCTAGATTCAAGGATACTGAGGAAACATGATGATCAAATATGATGTGATCTTTGGATCCTGAATTAAAAAAAAAAATACACAACAGTTTGTGTGCCTTGAAAAGAAACGACCTTGGTTTACGGGGTACTGGAGAAAATTTTAACAGTGACTTGACCTCATGATGTCTGTAACTGAGTCTCAGATGATTCAGCAAAAAATCAAACTAGTGTACACAGAGAGAGAGGAAAAGCAAAGAAAATGTTAAATGAAGAACCTATTTTTGTCTCAAGTCATGTTACTTTTCAGTTTCCTTAAATTCTCTCTAGAACAATATGATATATAAATAAAATATCTGAGATTAAAACAAACAAATGGTGAATCTAGGTGAATGACTATTCACTGTCCTATTCTTTTGAAGTGTTTAAAACAAAGCTGGAGAAAAACGATGGCATCAAGTGGACTGTCTTCAAATGTTCCCTGCACCACAAGGCTGAGTCCAGCACAACACGGTGAATGTACTCAATGCTACTGAATTATACATTTAAAAATGATTAGAATGGTACATTTTATGTTATAATGCTTTACAATTTTTATAAAAATATTACGTCAAAATATCTGCCTCAGGTCTTGGCTTCCCCCCAGGGGGAGCAGCAAGGCTGGGCGAAGGTGTCCTTTCTGCCTGACACAGGGGGGCCAGGAAAGCAGGCTGAAGGGAGGCAAGGGTCAGGTCAGGCGGGGCCCCCTCCGGGTAACCTGAAGCCTCAGAAGTTTCAGCCAGCTGGCTCTTGGGATGGGGACCCAGCTTCCCAAGACACCTCCGTTCAGCCTAGCTGCAGTACACCCAGCATCCCTTCCCTCCATGGCCTAGTATATGGACCCTGCCCCTTCTCCCCTCCCCTCCACTGGTGGGCATCTGGCCAGGAGAAGTTTGCTGGGCCAGTTCTAACCCAAGGAACACAGGAGTCTGGGATGTTTTTATTTTGTCTCGATTTTTAATGGGAAAGTGAGTGAAATAACAATGTAGGCACAGCTCCAGACAATGTGCCATGGGCTTGGCAGGTCCTGGAAGCAGCCTGCTGAAGGTCAAATCCAGAGCTGTTCTGTGTGAAGGTGGGTCCCACGGCCCCTTAGCCTGAGCACACAGCCAACCTGGAAGAGGGAATGTGACCAAAAATATTGTCCCCGAACCTTGCTCTTTTCACTGCTTAGGGGATAATTCTAGAGCTGCCCAAGTAGCATGCTTTTTCTTTTTAGCACATATCACATCAAAGGCTGAACAATTTCAGTAAAAGGAGAACAATGTTTACACATTTGTTTTCAGTCCTACATTTATCAGTGGATGATATCCTTCCCTCTCCTTCCTACCCCTCCTTTCCTCTTTCTCTTTCTTTTTCCCTTTCTTTCATGTTAAAATATGTACAACATAATATTTACCTTTTTAACCATTTTTAAGTATATAGTTCAGTGGCATTAATAAGTATCTTTTCCTTTTTATTTTAAGCTCCTGCTGCTGCTAAGTTGCTTCAGTCGTGTCTGACTCTGTGAGACCCCAGAGACGGCAGCCCACCAGGCTCCCCCATCCCTGGGATTCTCCAGGCAAGAACACTAGAGTGGGTTGCCATTTCCTTCTCCAATGCATGAAAGTGAAAAGTGAAAGTGACGCTCAGTCATGTCCGACTCTTAGAGACCCCATGGACTGCAGCCTACCAGGATCCTCCATCCATGGTTTTTACAATTATTATTACAAAAAGTAATCCACACATATGATTTTTAAAATGTGAAGGCAAAAATAAATAAATAAACTATATAAAAAATATGAAGGCAACAAAATTGAAAAAAATAAATAAATAAAGTCTCTCTCCCTATCCTTTCACAAAGTACAATTAACAGTTCTTGTGAAACCTGCCCTGAATCATTTTAATGAAGCATTGCTTTCTAGTAACATAGATGTATTTATTTGCTCCTCAGGAATAAGGGACTCAGGTCTTAGAAGCATGATGGCTACTCTTTCTTCCTGGAAATGCAGGTAAATTTCCCTTATATAGCCTTATGAATATATGCCCATAAGCAGAAACACATATATACACATGTGCATATATTTTTATAATTGACTATATGTATATATGAATTTTATACATATATTTTGTATTTATATAAAAACAGTAACATTCCTCCTGCTTCATGCCTTGATTTTTTTCACTTAATATCTGCCCCACAATGACCCAATCTCAGAGATGCATTTTATTCATTCTCTCCTCTAAAGCTTTAAAAAACACTTTTCACTGCCTTAAAAATGCTTTATCATCTCTTTTCAAACTCCATGTAATTCCATAAACCCATCAAGATCTCACATTCTGTATTCTCCAAGTATTTGTTTCTATATGATAATTTAGTAGGTAATTATAATGATCATAATTCACTGGAAAGAAGGGTAAGCTCCTGAGTCAGTCATTCATAGGTCTTCGCCTCAGATCCATCACTAACTAATGTAGAAGGAGTCTGTGTAAGTCCCCTTGGACATTTTCCCAAATGCTTCTGGACCTATTTTCTCATACAGAAGCTTTAATTTTTTATAAAAAGAAGTAATTATATTATTATTTTTAGAGATATTATATATGTGTATTAGGTACAAGGATTAGTCAGGATTCTCTAGAGAAACAGACCACTAGGATATATGTATAGAGAGACAGAGCTGGAGAGAAAGAGAGAAACTTATTTTAAGCAATTGGCATACACAACTAGGGAGACTGGCAAATCCAAAATTCATGCCAGTAGGCTGGAGACCCAAGGAAGAATTGGTGTTCAACGTCCAAAGTCAGTCTGCTGGTGTAATTCCCTTGTTTGGGTGGGAGGTCAGTCTTTTTTACTGAGGCTTTCAATTGACTGGATGAGGCCCATCCACAATATGGAGGTTAATCTGCTTTACTCAATGTCTACTGATTTAAATGTTAATATCATCTAAAAAAAATACTTTCACAGAGGTATCTAGAATAATGGTTGACCAAATATCTGACTACTGTAGCCCAGCCAAGCTGACACACAATGAATCACAAGTGTTTTAATGGCTTCTAGAATGATGAATCCTTTTCCAGTGGTTTTCAACTGACTTTGCCCAGGTGCATCAGAGGAATCACTATCTATAGCAGCCATGGCCTCATGAAGTATATTTCTTCAACAGTAAGACTTGAAAGTCAAAATGACTTCTTGCGCCATGGGCTGCAGAATGGATTTTGAGTTAGCAGGCAAGAGAACAACATTAATCTCATTTATGTCTCCATCAGAGCTCTTGGGTGACCAGATATCTTGTCAAAGAGCAGTAATGCTTTGAAAGAAATCTCTTTCTGAGCTGTAAGTATCCACAGTGGGTTAAAACATTCAGTCAACGGTGCTGTAAACAATGTGCTGCTACCCAGGCTTTGTTGTTCCTTTATAGAGCACAGGCAGAGCAGATTTAACATAATTCATAAGGGTCCTCATAATTCATAAGTGGCCACAGGACTGGAAAAGTTCTGTTTTCATTCCAATCCCAAAGAAAGGCAATGCCAAAGAATGCTCAGACTGCCACACAATTGCACTCATCTCACAGGCTAGCAAAGTAATTCTGAAAATCTTCCAAACCAGGCTTCAACAGTATGTAAACTGTGAATTTCCAGATGTTCAAGCTGGATTTAGAAAAGGGAGAGGAATCAGAGATCAAATTGCCAACATCCTCTGGATCATCAAAAAAGCAAGAGGTCAAGAAAAACATCTACTTCTGCTTTATTGACTACACCAAAAAGCAACAGTTAGAACTGGACATGGAACAGACTGGTTTCAAATAGGAAAAGAAGTACATCAAGGCTGTATATTGTCACCCTACTTATTTAATTTATATGCAGAGTACATCATGAGAAACACTGGGCTGGAGGAAGCATAAGCTGGAATCAAGATTGCCAGGAGAAATATCAATAACCTCAGATATGCAGATGACACCATCCTTATGGCAGAAAGTGAAGAACAACTAAAGAGCCTCTTGATGAAGGTGAAAGAGGAGAGTGAAAAAGTTGGCTTAAAGGTCAACATTCAGAAAACTAAGATCATGGCATCTGGTCCCATCACTTCATGGCAAATAGATAGAGAAACAGTGGAAACAGTAGCTGACTTTATTTTTCTGGGCTCCAAAATCACTGCAGATGGTGACTGCAGCCAAGAAATTAAAAGATGCTTACTCCTTGAAAGGAAAGTTACGACCAACTGAGACAGCATATCAAAAAGCAGAGACATTACTTTGCCAACAAAGGTCCATCTAGTCAAGGCTATGGTTTTTCCAGCGGTCATGTATGGATGTGAGAGTTGGACTACAAAGAAAGCTGAGCGCTGAAGAATTGATGCTTTTCAATTGTGGTGTTGGAGAAGACTCTTGAGAGTCCCTTGGACTGCAAGGCGATCCAACCAGTCCATCCTAAAGGAGATCAGTCCTAGGTGTTCATTGGAAGGACTGATGTTGAAGCTGAAACTCCAATACTTCGGCCACCTGATGCGAAGAACTGACTCACTGGAAAAGACCCTGATGCTGGGAAAGATTGAAGGTGGGAGGAGAAGGGTATGACAGAGGCTGAGATAGTTGGGTGGAATCACTGATTCTATGGACATGAATTTGAGTAAGCTCCGGAAGTTGGTGATGGACAGGGAAGCCTGGCATGCTGCAGTCCATGGGGTCACAAAGAGTTGGACACGACTGAGCAACTGAACTGAACTGAACTAGGAAGGGTCCTCGGATTTTCAGAATGGTAAATGAGCACTGTCTTCAACCTCAAGTCACCAATTCCCTTTGCTCCTAACAAGAAAGTCAGTCTATCCTTTGAAGCCAGGCACTCACTTTTCTTCTCCAGCTATGAAAATCCTAGATGGCATCTTCTTCCAGTAGAAGTCCACAATGAACTCTATTGCTCAGTCACCTTCATTGTCTTAGCTAGATCTTCTCGTTAACTTGCTATAGCTTCTACATCAGCACCTGCTGCTTCACCTTGAACTTCTATGTTATGGATATCGCTTTCTTTTTTTAACCTCATAAACCAACCTCTGCTACCTTCAAGCTTTCCTTCTGCTGCTTCCTCACCTCTCTCAACTCTCATAGAATTGAAGAGAGTTAGGGCCTTGCTCTGGATTAGGCTTTGGCTGAAGGGAATGTTGTGGCTGGTTTGATCTTCTATCCAGACCACTAAAAGTTTCTCCATACCAGCAATAAGGCTGTTTCACTTCCTTAACTCCGGAGTAACACTTTTAATTTCCTGCAAGAATGCTTCCTTTGCATTCACTACTTGGCTGTCTGGTGCAGGAAGCCTGCCTATCTCGGCTTTCCATGCCTTCCTCACTTGCCGGGAGCCGTCAGAATGCCCCCTTGCTAGGATGACAAGGTCACGAGACTAAGAAAGAAATTGCAAAGCTGACTTTCTTTATCGGGGCATCCTGGGCAAGCCACTCCCCCTTGGTATTTTTCTTGGGAGTTCTGTCCATGCTCGGAACATTGGCTCATCTCAGTAGGTCAGTCCCAGTTGGAAATAATTCATCCTGAGATAATCCCCCCCAGACCTTATGATCTGGGAAGGTGGATCGCCTTCCCTGGGGGCTAAGGAGGAATGAAAGGGACATTTAAATAGATTACTACTCCTCCTACTCATTACTGGGGAGTTTACCAAGAGTTCTCTGGGGGTCATGGCAAGGCCACCACCAGAAGGGCTCATACCTGGGTCACCTTTCCACCTCCCACTCCCCCGACCACTCCATGGAGGAGGCTCCCTTCCTTGAAGAAACCAGGCTGGAATGGGACTTAGGAATGCTCATAACTGTGGCCAGCATAGTTGGAGATATTGATTGCCTTAGGATAATGTAGACATAGGAATTCATTATAGTGGCTATAAGGTTAATAGGGTTTTATTGCTAAAGCAGTGCTGCTTGACTGTCTCTTAGTCCTCTTTCCTCTTTCTAAACTGTCTCTTTGTCCTCTTTCCTCATAAGAACCGGAGTAGGTTACTAGAATAAACAGTCTCAAGCTTTAGCCCTTCCCTCTAGCTTCTACATAGTTGTACCTGATAAGAGAAATGTAACCTTTCTACTTAGGTTGATGTACTTATCATGATTGAATGAAGTATACTGAAGACATTCAAATGGTAAACATACTATTGTTAAATCTAATTACATAAAAATCTGACTTCTGTAAGAGGAATGTTTCATGATAGATTGGGGAATGAACTCAATGATAAGGTTGCTATGGAAGGTAGAAAACAAAAAATTGCATAGAATGATAGGTGATGTAATGATGTAATGGGGATGTCTTTTGGCTATAAAACTGTAAACCAACAATAATAAATGAGAGACTTCTCCATAACCCCACAAAACTAACAGCAATAAAGAGAGACTGCTCCATCACCACACATCGACTCAGTTCAGTTCTTCCGCCAACGCCACTCATCCCTCAAGACCCCCGGACCCCGCTAGGGCTGGACCCTGGCACTCACTAAGATTAATCATCTCTAGCTTTTTGCTTTAAAGTGAAAGACACGTGCCTGTTCCTTTTACTTGAACACTAGGGGCCACTGAGAAGTTATTGGCCTAATTTCAGTGTTGTGTGTCAGGTAACAGAAAGGCCAGAAGAGAGGGGGAGAGAGAGAGAAAGGGCAGTCGGTAAAGCAGTCAGATAACATTTATTAACTTCACCATTTTATATGGGTATGTTCACTCACCCCAAAACAGTTACAACAGTATCAAAAATTACTGATCACAGATCACTATGACAAATATCATAGTAATAAAAAGTTTGAAATAGTATGAGAATTGCCAAACTGTGACAGAGACACAATATGAGCAAATGCTCTTAAAAAATAAAGGTACCAACAGACATGCTTGATGCCAGGTTGCAAGAAACATTCAATCTATTTCAAAAAAAATGCAATATCTATGAAGCACAATAAAATCAAATATGCCTGTAATATAAATGCTAGTTTTAAGACAAAAATTTAAAATTTAATGTGGTAAAAGGAGAAAAAGGAATTAAAGTGTACTTCAAATAAATGTTTCCTTACAATGAGGTATGTTTATTCCCCAAAGATCCTTTCGAGGCTCAGTAAAGTTTTAACGATGCAAAGCCATTAAGAAGGTAGAGGTCACCATGGGCTTTTTCCTTTGTCATTTTTTCCCCCTTACTCATTTCAATTTCAAACAGAATCAAGTTCCTATCATCAAAGATAAATTAGCACAATACAGGACCTCCTGACTCCCTCTCTCTCTCCACTTTTCAACATTTGTTATTTGCATGATTATAGTACCTTGTTAAGATTTATAAAACTTCTAAGACATGCTGGCTTTATACATCCACAGTGGTTTCATTTTAAACACAAATATAGTCGATGCTTATTACCATTTCTTTTACAAAGCCTATCATATTTCTGACCACTTAGTTTTGATTCTTTGTTGGCTTGATTTTGTCAACAAATCTTTTTTTTTTAATCCTCAAATTATATTTTTTTTCCAAGAAAAGTTCATGACTGCTGTGTTGCTGTTGTTGCTCACTCACTAACTCACATCTGACTCTTTGCAGCCCCTTGAACTGCAGCACACCAGGCTACCCTGTCCTTCACTATCTCCCAGAGCTTGCTCAAACTCACATCCATTGAGTCAGTGATGCCATCCAACTATCCATCCTCTGCTGTCCCCTTCTCCCCCTGCCTTCAATCTTTCCCAGCATCAGGATCTTTTCCAATGAGTCAGCTCTTCACATCAGATGACCAAAGTATTGACTGCTATGTACACAGTAACAAACTATCCTCATTTACCTGGGACTATCAGGTTTTAACACTGACAGTCCTGTATGCCAGGTATGCCCTCTGTTCCAGGTAAACAGAGACAGCTGAACATGCAGAGCAGCTTGGGTTCACGGCTCTTGAGAACGAGGTGACTCCTGTGTTGCTCTTTTCTGGCCCTGAGCGTTGCTGGACAGATACCTGCAGCAGGCACAAACTGTCTTCTATATACTTATTTGTCTTCTTTGATGCCCATCAGATTCTTTCATTAGCCTTAACATCCAGTAATTTTTCTTCTCTCATTTTCTTCTAAAGACAAGATGTATTTTCTCATTAGGCTAAATTTTTTCATTTCAAGCAAGTATTTGCTCCTTTTCTACAGGAATATTCCTGTTCTTCGAATAATTTTTTCATTTTGTCTCTTTTTCATCTACAAGACTGCTGGCTATGTGGATGTTTCCTTATCTCTCTATGCTCCCTTCTGGGTTAATTCCTGAGCCAGATATTGGGCCTCACAAGAGTCGTGATATTAGTAACCATTATCGTTATCTTCTCCATCACTCACATTACAAAAAATCAGAGGTTTAACCCCCTACAACCCACTGCTCTCACATCTGTTATTTCACTACATTTGATTTGTGCTTCTTGAAGCTATGAATGATAAGATTGAAATAACTGCATGTAGTTTCAATTGGTTGAATCATTCATTTGGTGCCTTTATTGAACCCCTTCTAAATGCTGACTATTGTGCCATGTGTTAGAAATACAAAAGATGTATAAAATAGGGTCACTGCCCTCAGGGCAATTTTAGTTTGGTGGGGTGGGGAAAAGGGCAAACCTCTGAACAGATCACCTGCCATCTTCTTTGGCGGGTCCCGCAATAGAAGAGTGAACGGATTCCCTTGGGACCACAGAGGCTGGAGGGTCATGCAAGCTGTCTGGAAGGAAGAGGAAGAGGTGGCAGGATGAGGGAGTAAACGTCAAGGGACAGGGCACCCTCCAGGGACTCACGCTGCTGAGCTGAAAGCAAGCATATTCTAATGCTCAAGGAATAATGAAAACTTTGAGGTGGCTGGAACATAACGCACAGGCAACAACGTGTGAGATATGCAACTGGAGAGGCAAGTTAGGGCCAAATGATCAATAGAAAAGGGATGATGATGCATTTAAAAGTTCTTGGAAGGCTCATATATACTCAGTTCAAACTTTCTACATATCACCCTACATCTTATACCAGTAGTTGGTTTTTTTTTTTCTGGTTCATCCTTGATATTCCAGTGGATTATAAGAATATCCTTCTAATTATGGTTTTTACATTCAATCTGCCCGAGATCTGGGGGTGGGTTATCATTTCCCCTCTCCTAAAGAAGTCAATCTTATCCATTTAACCTCTTTCCAGGGCTTCCCAGCTGGCTCAGTGGTAAAGAATCTGCCTGCCAATGCAGGAGACACAAGTTTGATTCCTGGGTCGAAAAGATCCCTTGGAGGAGGAAATGGTAACACTCCAGTATTTTTGCCTGGGAAAATCCCATGGACCAGTAGCCTGGCAGGCTATAGTCCTTGGGTTCACAAAGAGTCAGACATGACTGAGCTACTGAGAACACACACACATAGTATAATGTAAGCAACATGGAGAGCAGAAGACAAATATAGAAATCTAAGGAAATATAATAGTTCTTTTTGGGGAACAAGGTGGGGTTTTGTTTCATCTGAGAGCCAACTTTTTGGCATACCTTCCCATCAAGGAGAAACTAGTACAAGGGGTCGCCTAAGGGTGGGCTGGCAGGAAAGTTAAGTACACTGACTCAGTTGAATTTAGTGTTTTCTGGATATTAGAGCAAACAGAACTGCATTCCCTGGTTCCTGAACCCACACACACAAAAAACTGGATTTAGGATCTGGGGAAAAAACTAAATGTTTTTAGGGTTGAGGCACATGTACCCATAGAAAACTATAGCTCTCTGCTTTTAAGAAATTTCGTGTTGAGTGTATAGTTGGTAAAAAATTTTCCAAAATAGAAAATTCATTTTAGAAAACAACAAGTTAACAACTTAATGAGTGTATTTTTTTTTAATTGAAATAGCTGGCAAATGATTAAACATAGCCCACTTACAGGCAACTTTCCAGTGTCAGTAAAAAGTCTGATTTGGACAGAGATCAATGAAGTAGTCAGAAGGGGCCATAAGTGAGAGCAGAGGAGAAAACTGCTGGAAAAAAACAGAGGGAAGTAGTTACCAGGAACAACGTATCCATTAGTCACAGTTGGCAAAGTGCCCGGGGCACATGCTTTTAGAGACCCACAAAAGTGATTTAACTTTTATTTCAAAATCAAAAGAAAAATACACATATACTATAATGAACCCAGCCTGGGTTATATTCATCTTTATACTAATGCAGCTGTAAAGTGTAATTGTTAAAAAAAAAATTTTTTATGGAGGAAGGAACCCACGAAGGCAAAAGTGCTGAGGGGCCATGGCAGTCTTAATAACAGTGCTGGCGGTTACTATCATGTTGGTTCAAAGACCTAAGAAAACATAACCCTAATGTTTTCCAATGCATGCTCACATTTTGCCGGCTGGGTGGGCCCCATCCACAGAGCCACACATACTCAAGTTTCCCTATTTCGGGAGACCCATTCCACTTGTTCAGGGATAAGGCTAGATCTCTTTGTGCTGCCCCCCTCCTTTTGTTTTCTAATTGTTCTTGGATTATAGTTGTTTTCCAATGTCGTATTAGTTTCAGGTGTACAACTAAATGAATCAGTGATATGTATACATATATTCACTCACTTTTAGATTCTTTTCCAATAAAGGCCACTACAGAGTATGGAGTAGAGCTCCCTGTGCTATACAGTAAGGCCTTCTTAGTTGTCTACTTTATATATAGTGCAGATATGTCAATCCAGTCTCCCAATCTAACCCTCTCCTCCTAGTCCCCTCCCTGGTAACCCAAAGTTTGTCCTCTGCATTTGTGACTATTTCTGTTTTATAAATAAGCCCATTTGTACCATTATTTTAGAATTCACATGTAAGTGGTATCATATATTTGTCTTTGACTTACTTTACTCAGTATAACACTCTCTGGGTCCATCCATATTGCTGCAAATAGCAATATTTCATTCCTTTCATGGCTGAGTAATAGTCCATGGTATGTATGCACCACATCTTCTTTACCCATTCCTCTATTGATGGACATTTAGGTTGCTTCCATGTCCTGCTATTGTGAAGAGTGCTTGTGCTGCCCCTTTATTAACTTTTACTGCGGGAAGCCACCCAGGAGATACCCCACCGATGTTCCTTTATTAGGCACCTCCTTCAGCTTTTCTTTCTAGGTCCTGTTTCCAAAACCTCAACCCATTCTGTACCCAACAGCACTATAATGCCATCTATCCTGATACTGTGTTAAAGCTATGCTGTGTCCACCCAGAACGGGGAGACACCTGAACCCACAAATGTTTTAGGTTGTTTTTATTAGAAAATACTAGAAGTTTGAGGACGTGAGATTTACCTACATCCTCGTCATCTATCAGGTTACAGGGAAAGCAATCACAACTCAAATTCTGCCACCCATATAGCTGTTTGTTACACGCATATTCATCTGCGGTCATCAAAGAGTTGACACTCTTCTATTAACTCAATAAGATTCTAGCTCTGCACCCTTTCAGTGATCCAACCACACTGCAGGAAATGTTCACAGGTGGCAGATGCTTCAGAATCAGCAGTCTCCGCCTCCTAATTGGCATCATTCAGAAATCCTCCTACACCAATAGCTGGGCAAAGGACCAACCAGGGATCAAGCCAGATTTTATATTTCCCTAAATGTTACACTCTGTTCATACAAGACTACGGAGCCTCTCGAAGGTATTTTTAGCCAGTTCTCAAATTCTGAATACCTTTAATGTCGCCACTGAGACTTCATTTCTAAGAATTATCATGCTAAGTAATTAAGTTTATTAATAAATTAAGCTACTAGTTTCTCCAATAAAATCCCCTTTCTGACATTCACTATGCTGATTAGCAAAGTACTGTTTTGACAGAGCCACCACTTCTGGACTGTAACCTCTTTTTATTTAATCCTAGCCAATCACTCTCTGACTATGTATGCTGTACTATTTCTTGGGTTTGGGCTTAACCTAAAAACAGATACAAAAATATCACAATGTTTAGGCTGAGTATTTTTAAACAAATTATAACCTCTGTAAGGCTGTGGCATCCCCATGGGTCCCAATGCTATGATCCACACATACAGATCTGCCATGACTTTGGACACCCTGGGTATCACATGAATGCCAAGGGAACACTGGGGGCCAAAGGAAAGCAAAGGACCAAGACAGAAAGACTCAGAAGCAGGATGATTCCTTCCTCACTCTCAATTATTGGCAGTGGCTTAAGAATCCAGGAATTTAGAACTAATTGAGAGGGGAGACTATGAAGAAGAAAAACCCTGGGGAAAGGGCATTCCCCCTAATGAGACAGTTGTTTAACTTTGAAGAATCCAAAAAGCTAAGAACCTGAGCTGTTAATAGAATGAAGAAATTTATTCACAAGGTTAATAAAATTAAATGTTTCTTCCAGATAGAAAATGAACCCATGATCTTCTACATAAAGCTGACTAACTTCAAATTAAAGTGATATTCTTGTGCCTCTGAGTTTTGTGGACTGATGTGACTGTGAAGTTACACCTGTTACAGAGGAACTGCGTATTCACGTGTGTAGAGTCCACACTCTACACACAAATAATAACTCAGAGTCGTGCATGAGGCACAGGCTTATCCATCATGCCTGACATGAGTCCCACCAGCCACTTGGAAGGAAATGTAGCCTTCAGATGTGAAGCTGAGTCTGCAACTTCAGAAGAACTCTGGATGAGGAAGTGTTTATGGAAATAACCTGCCCTGATAGCCAGAATACAGAAACATCTCGTGCCAAATATGAAACAGGAAAAGGAGCAGGTAACTGTGCTAGGATCTGAAGTTTGTGTTTCTCATATTTTCTGGCTTATTCATCTTCGGTTATCTTTGAGTATGTTTGGCAAGATGTTTTTTTTTAAATTCCAGCCATACTAAGGAGTCAAAGCAATTCTGTTGCTGTCTGCTTGAGAGATTTAGAAGGAAATGCTGCTCTCCAATTACCAGTCTGCTGATGGCAGCAAGAATAAAGACATTTCCGAAGTGGAGAGTGAAACTCGGGGGTACAGATGGGTCCCTCTTGTCTGCCAAATCTATCTGAATGGAGACTATTTATTTTACTCTATCTTAAAATTATGCAAGCAATTTGTATTCACTGAAGAACTGTTTGAAAGCACAAATAAAATGTTTTTAAAAGATCAAGTCACTTGGAACCTCCCTACTCAGTGAGAACCATTGTCAACACTTTACAATCTGGACATATTTACAGATCTGTTTCTATGAATTTCATATATATGTGTGTATGAGTATTTCAAAACTAGGACGATGCTGTATATAACTTTTTTTGTAATCTGCCTTTATTTAACTCATTATATTGTGGCCCTTTTCTCACATTAGCTTACCTACTCCAGTGTTTCTCATACTGGAGTGTGCTCTTCAAGAAATCCATACAGTATAAGGTATTTGACCTTCACACACCCAATCACTTAGTCTCCACTTCAGTAGCTGGGGAGAGGGGACAAGAATTTGCATTTCTAACAAGTTGATGTTGATGCTACTGATCTGGGAAGTACAATTTGAAGACTGTGGTCTACATCATCACATTAATGACTGTTTAACATTTCATTATATGGGTGAATGAATTTATTTAGCTGATGCCCTTTATTTGAATATCTAGATTATTTCAAACCCAAAAGATGCTGAGAGTAACATCCTTATAGTGAAACCTGTGCTTATTTTTTATGAAAGATCAGTTTCCTTAACACTGAGATCCAAGAAAGGTAAAATACTGGGAAGAATTCTCACTACCATGAAGTGAGAGAGGAAGGAAGATTAAAAAGTTCCTGGTTTAGGATTATTTAGAGCCCACTATAGAAGGTCAAATTTACAGTGGTTTCAGGATTAATGGAACTGCAGATAGAGAAACCTGCCCAGAGAAGTCTTTGGCTAACTTTAGTTCATTCCTCACAGCCCTGTTACAAGTAGAACACTGCTATATGAGATGGCATGAGCTGATGAATAAAAAATTTTAAAAGCCAGAAAAGAGAAGAAAGAAAAGATGAAAAGTGATTTTGACAGCGATTACAACAAAATGAGTGTGTGTCAAAAAATTTAATCACCTTCATGTGACCAAGAGATTTCTATTACATTAAATTTTTTTTTTTTTAAAAAAAGGAAAAGCGGCTCAAAATGCTTTGCTTTGAGACTTTTCAGATTTTGAGCAAGTTTCAATGTAACAAATTCAATAAACAGGAATTTAAGTACATCAAAGCTAGATTTCATAAATAAAATAGAATGAGTATGAAGCAATCTGATTTTAAAAAGATCAGAAGTGGGACTTCCCCTAGTGGTTCAGTGGTAAAGAATCCACCTGACAACTAAACTTGTAACCTAAACTCGTAACAAATAAGCTAATGTGCCACAACTACCGAACCTGTGCTCCAGAGCCCAAGAGCCCCAACCTTTGAGCCCACACGCTGCAACGACTGAAGCCCATGGGCCCGAGAGCCCCTGCTCCACACCAAGAGGAGCCACTGCAGGGAGAAGCCCCCGCACGACAACTAGAGGGGGGCCCCGCTCGCCACGACTAGCAAGAAGCCCACCTGGCAACCAAGACCCAGTGCAGCCAAGGGCGAGAAGTGACGAGTGGAGTTTATACAAGTAGTAGAAAGTAAAAGAAACCTAAGTCATACTTCATAAAGAAATACAGCTCCACATGATGTTAGCTTCTGGTGTACAACACAGTGATTTGACATTTCCGTATACTACAAAAACATTACCAGATAAATTTAGGTACCATCTGTCACCACACAAAGATATTATACTATCATTATTGACGATTACAAAATGATCACCATGATGAGTGCAGTTGCCACCTGTCACCATACAAAGATATCATACTTTATTGACTACATTCCCCACATTGATCATTTCATCCCATGACTCATCTATTTTAGAACTGAAAGTGTGTATCTCTCAATCTGTCTCATTTATTTGGCTCATTCTCCCAACCCCTCCCCTCTGGCAATCACTTAATGTTCTCCGTATCTATGATACTATTTGTTTTGCTATGTTTGTTTGTTAGATTTCACATATAAATGAAATAATATGGCATTTGTTTTTCTCTGAGTTACTTCACTTAGCATAAATACCCTCTAGGTTCATCCATAAGCGGCAAGATTTTCTTTTGATAATATTCCATATTATAAAAAAGTAATATTCCATTATTACTGAGTAATATTCCATTATTCCATATGGCTGAGTAATATTCCAATATTCCAATTACTGAGTAATATTCCAATATTCCATAGGGCTGAGTAATATTCCAATATTCCAATATTCCATAGGGCTGAGTAATATTCCATTATTTGTGTATGTTTGTGTATGAATATGTGTGCATCGCATTTTTCTTTTATTTTGTGTCTGTATAAGATGATGGGTGTTCCTGATTGTAGTAATCACCCCATGAAGTATGTAAATCAAAGTCCCATGCCATACACCTCACATTTACACACTGCGTGCGTGCCCAGTTGTTTAGTCAGTGTCCAGCTCTGCAATCCCATGGTTTGTAGCCCTCCAGGCTCCTCTGTCTATGGAATTTCCCAGGCAAGAATACTGGACTGCATTCCCATTTCCTACTCCAGGGGACTGTCCCAACCCAGGGATTGAACCCATTTCTCCTGTGTCTCCTGCATTGCAGGCAGTTTCTTTACCACTATACCACCTGGGAAGCCCCACTTACACAGGGCTCTGGGTCAATTATATCTCAATAAAACCAAAAGAAAACTTTTTTAACTATTATCCTCCAAAAACGTAAATCAAGGCATCATTATTTTCTCTTCAAGCAGACAGCAAATACTTAAAGTATAATGATTCTCAAGGTTGGCTAGAATATCAGAAACAGTTATTTTCAAATATTTCTGTTAAGAGGTCAAACTATACAAATCTTTGGAAAATAATGCGGCATTTTTAACATTTAAAAAGTACGTATTATTAAGCCTATAATATCATTGCCAGAAATCCTATGGAGATGCTTTAAACTGTTTCCCAAAACATATAAAGATACTCACTAAAACATCATCTATTACAGAAAAAGAGTGAAAACAACCTAAATGTCCTTTAAGTGGAGACTCTCTTTAAACAAATTATAACTCATCTATGCTATTTAATCTTTAAAAATAATGATGCTAGGACTTCCCTAGTGGTACAGTGGATAGGACTCTGCCTGCCAATGCAGAGGACATGGGTTTGATCCCTCCTCCAGGAAGATTTCACACGCCTTGGAGCAACTAAGCCTGTGAGCCACAACTACTGACCCTGCATGTTATAACACTGAAGGCTGTGCACCTAAAGCCTGTGTCCCATAAGAAGAAAAGCCACCCCAATCAGAAGCCTGTGCACAGCAATGAAGAGTAGCCCTCATTTGCCACAACTAGAGAAAGCAGTGGCCAGGAGGAGCAACCCCATGCCTGAGGTCAGGGGTGGCAGCCGAGAGGAGCTACCCCGCGCCTGAGGTAAGGAGCGTCGGCTGAGCTTTGCTGGAGCAGTTGTGAAGAGAGATCCCATGTCTAAGGTAAGAGAAACCAAGGTAAGACAGCAGGCACTGAGAGAGGGCATCAGTGGGCAGAAAGGCTGAAATTATAGTCACGGACAACTAGCTAATCTGATCACATGGACCATAGTCTTGCTTAACTCAATGAAACTAAGTCATGCGTGTGGGGCCACCCAAGATGGATGGGTCATGGTGGAGAAGTCTGACAGAATGTGGTCCACTGGAGAAGGGAATGGCAAACCACTTCAGTATTCTTGCCTTAAGAATCCCATGAATAGCATGAAAAGGCAAAAAGATAGGACACTGAAAGATGAACTCTCCAGGTGAGTAGGTGCCCAGTACGCTACTGGAGATCAGTGGAGAAATAACTCCAGAAAGAATGAAGGGATAGAGCCAAAGCAAAAACAACACCTAGTTGTGAATAGGACTGGTGATAGCAAGATTTGATGCTGCAAAGAGCAATATTGCATAGAAACCTGGAATGTTAGGTCCATGAATCAAGGCAAATTGGAAGTGGTCACACAGGAGATGACAAGAGTGAATGTCAACATTCTAGGAATCAGCAAACTAAGATGGACTGCAATGGGTGAATTTAACTCATATGACCATTATGTCTACTACTGTGGGCAGGAATCCCTTAGAAGAAATGGAGTAGCCATCATGATCAACAAAAGAGTCCGAAATACAGTACTTGGATGCAATCTCAAAAATGACAGAATGATCTCTGTTCGTTTCCAGGGCAAACCATTCGATATCACAGTAATCCAAGTCTATGACCCGACCAGTAATGCTGAAGAAATTGAACAGTTCTATGAAGACCTAGAAGACCTTCTAAAACTAACACCCCCAAAAGATGTCCTTTTCATTATAGGGGACTGGAATGCGAAAGTAGGAAGTTAAGAAATACCTGAAGTAACAGGCAAATTTGGCCTTGGAGTACAGAATGAAGCAGGGCAAAGGCTAAGAGAGTTCTGCCAAGAGAACGAACTGGTCATAGCAAACACCCTCTTCCAACAACACAAGAGAAGACTCTATACATGGACATCACCAGATGGTCGACACCGAAATCAGACTGATTATATTCTTTGCAGCCAAAAATGGAGAAGCTCTATAGAGTCAGCAAAAACAAGACCAGGACTGACTGTGGCTCAGATCATGAAGTCCTTATTGCAAAATTCACACTGAAACTGAAGAAAGTGGAAAAAAACACTAGACCATTCAGGTATGACCTAAATCAAATCCCTTATGACTATATAGTGGAAGTGAGAAATACATTTAAGGGATTAGGTCTGATAGCCTGGTGAACTATGGACAGAAGTTTGAGACACTGTACAGGAGACAAGAATCAAGACCATCTCCAAGAAAAAAAATGCAAAAAAGCAAAATGGCTGTCTGAGGAGGCCTTACAAATAGCTGTGAAAAGAAGGGAAGCAAAAAGCAAAAGAGAAAAAGAAAGATACACCCATTTGAATGCAGAGTTCCAAATAGCAAGAAGAGATAAGAAAGCCTTCCTCAGCAATCAATGCAAAGAAATAGAGGAAAACAACAGAATGGGAAGACTAGAGATCTCTTCAAGAAAATTAGAGATACCAAGGGAGAATTTCCAGCAAAGATGGGCTTGATAAAGGACAGAAATGCTAGGGACCTAACAGAAGCAGAAGATATTAAGAAGAGGTGGCAAGAATACACAGAAGAACTGTATAAAAAAGATCTTCACGACCCAGATAATCATGATGGCCTGATCACTCACCTAGAGCCAGACATCCTGGAATGTGAAGTCAAGTGGGCCTTAGGAAGTATCACTATGAACAAAGCTAGTGGAGGTGATGGAATTCCAGCAGAGCTATTTCAAATTCTGAAAGATGACGCTGTGCAAGTGCTGCACTCAATATGCCAGCAAATTTGGAAAATACATCAATGGCCACAGGACTGGAAAAGGTCAGTTTTCATTCCTATCCCAAAGAAAGGCAATGCTAAAGAATGCTCAAACTACCGCACAATTGCACTCATTTCACATGCTAGTAGAGTAATGCTTAAAATTCTCCAAGCCAGGCTTCAGCAATAAGTGAACCATGAACTTCCAGATGTTCAAGCTGGTTTTAGAAAAGGCAGAGGAACCAGAGATCAAATTGCCACCATTCGCTGGATCCTCGAAAAAGCCAGAGAGTTCCAAAGAAACATCTATTTCTGCTTTATTGACTATGCCAAAGCCTTTGACTGTGTGGATCAAAATAAACTGTGGAAAATTCTGAAAGAGATGGGCATACCAGACCATCTGACATGCCTCTTGAGAAACCTGTATGCAGGTCAGGAAGCAACAGTTAGAACTGGACATGGAACAACAGATTGGTTCCAAATAGAAAAAGGAGTACGTCAAGGCTGTATATTGTCACCCTCCTTATTTAACTTCTATGCAGAGTACATCATGAGAGACACTGGGACGGAAGAAGCACAAGCTGGAATCAAGATTGCCAAGAGAAATATCAATAACCTCAGATATGTAGGTGACACCACCCTTACAGCAGCAAGTGAAGAACTAAAGAGCCTCTTGACAAAAGTGAAAGAAGACAGTGAAAAAGTTGGTTTAAAGCTCAACATCCAGAAAACTAAGATCATGGCATCTGGTCCCATCACTTCATGGGAAATAGATGGGGAAACAGTGTCAGACTTCATTTTTCTGGGCTCCAAAATCACTGCAGATGGTGATTCCAGCCATGAAATTAAAAGATGCTTACTCCTTGGAAAGAAAGTTATGACCAACCTAAACTGCATATTAGAAAGCAGAGACATTACTTTGTCAACAAAGGTCTGTCTAGTCAAGGCTGTTTTTTCCAGTAGTCATGTATGGATGTGAGAGTTGGACTACAGAGAAAGCTGAGTGCCAAAGAACCGATGCTTTTGAACTGTGGTGTTGGAGAAGACTCTTGAGGGTCCTTTGGACTGCAAGGAGATCCAACTAGTCCATCCTAAAGGAGATCAGTCCTGGGTGTTCATTGGAAGGACTGATGTTGAAGCTGAAACTCCAGTATTTGGCCACCTGATGCAAAGAGCTGACTCATTGGAAAAGACCCTGATGCTGGGAAAGATTGACCTCAGGAGGAGAAGGGGATGACAGAGCATGATATGGCTGGATGGCATCATTGACTCAATGGCCATGGCTTTGGGTGGACTCTGGGAGTTAGTGATGGAGAGGGAGACCGGGCATGCTGCGGTTCATGGGGTCACAAAGAGTTGGACACTACTGAGTGACTGAACTGAGCTGAACTGAAGAGAAAGCTTGCATGCAGCAACAGAGACCCAGTACAGCCAAAAGTACATAGATAAATACAAGAAGAAACTTCTAAAAAACAAAAACAATGATGCTTTGTACTGATCCAACTATATACAAATTTGTCTATAAGTGAAACAAAGTACGTAGAACACTTTGTAGAGTATAATTCCTTTTGTATAAACAAACATGAGCATATATGTTTACAGAGAAGTATATATACAAAAATTTTTTCTCAAAGGGAACCTCCAAAATTGTTCATTGTCATTTCCTTTTCCAGATGAGATGATGGAAGAATATCAAATATGGACATGGGTGGGCAGAGTTCAAATTCACTGATACTCACTGGGGAGGAAGAAAACTTCTTGGTTCAGGGGACATATTTGATCCAAATCTTAACAAATGAGCAAAATTTCCAAGTCTTCCATATTGCCTGAGGACATGGTTTCTTTTTTTAACCATTAAAAGGTTCTCACATTTACAAATATGCTTATAGCAGATTTATTCATTATGGTGCCCAAACGGAAACAAGTCAAATGTCCATTAAAGGGAGAAATGGTAAAAAGTTGGGTTGTTCATTCAAAGGATGCACAAATACTATGGCATTCACAGCAATTTTTTTTTAAAAGAATAAACTACTGATGTATCAACATGCATATATTCCAAAGACACTGTATTAAGCAAAATAAGCAAAATACAAAAGAATTCATACTTTTCTGTGTTGAAGAACAGGTAAAAACAAATCTGTAGTGGTTGTCAGCAGAACAGAGGCTGCTAAGGTTGGGGGAGGTTACTGACTGGCAAGAGTGTGAGGGAGACTTCAGAGATGCTAGACTTGTTTGGTATACTGATCTGGGTATGGTTTTACAAATACACACACATAGGCAAAGATACTGAAGGTATGTATATTTTATTATACATTGTTATCAATACTTCAAAAAATATTTTTAACTCTTCAATATGTTTTGAGGCAACAAAATTTTTAAAAGAAAAATTTTTGGAGCTCAACAAAGAACACCGGATGTGTTACATGTTTCCAGTCATTTTTCACTAATCTAAATAGCCCCTTGATTCATCATTTCTCCCTTGATTTATATTGTTAATTTAGTAAAAACGGTGTACTAGAATGAATCATGAATAACAGCTCTCAACGATGTCCTCATCCTCATCTCCAGATCCCACAAATGTGCTATGTTCACAGCAAATGATACTGCAGATGTGAGTAAATTAAAAGCCTCGGTGTGGGGGACTGTCTCAGATTACCCTGGGCGGGCTTGATGCGATCATAAGGCCCTTCCAAGAAGGACTCAGAGGAAATCATCAGAGAAGCGGATCTGAGGATGCTACTCTGCTGGTTGTGAAGATGGCGGGGAGCCAAAGAACGCAGGGAACATAGCCTAGGCAGAAACTCGATGGAAACCAACCTCCCCTCTGGAGACTCTGCAGAAAACAGCCCCGTGGACACCCTGACTTCAGCTCAGTGAAACTGGTTGCAGACTTTTGGCTTCCAGAACCATAAGGGAATACACTTGTGTTATTTTAAGCCACTAAGTTTGTGATTATTTGTTACAACAGCAATACAATACAAAGGGGAAGCTAATACAGAGGGGGAAAAAAGGTAGGGTGCAAATACTCTTACTCTTTTGAATTCTTTGGTTTGCTTTTCATTGAGAGATGCAGAAAAACCTTTTGCTGAGTCAATTTTTATGTCAAAGATGATCTCCATATCAACAAAGGTATTATTCTCTCCTGCTTAAAATGATGCAGACATTTCAGTGGAGAAATCAACACTAATATATTTTAAATTAATACTAAGCGTTTTTCCAGCTATAAAACTTCCACGTGATCCTTGCATAAACTAGAAAAAGAAACCAAAACTATCCTTTAACAGCTCAGAATCAAAACTCTCTGGGATGCCCTGAGCATTCTCACATCATGTTCTGGGCTGACAGACCCACATAGAAACTGGACTAAGCACTTTCAGTTTCCAGCATATCACTATTCACAGTATTAATAGTTTGTGAACAATGAAAGGAAGGTAGGTTGGTTTCCTCCCTTCCTTGGCTCGCCTGCATTTGGCACCAGGTCAGCTGGAAGAGCAATGCCCACTGGGAAATCATCCTGTTCAGCCTGTGTCCCCAGGGAATCCAATTTGCTCAGTGATCACTGTGCTCTCTTCTCCATGCTGGAGTCTGAGTAGGCTTGAGTGGGCTACGAGGGGCATAATTTTCCCAGGGGGTGCTACTGGTAAAGAACCAGCCTACCAGTTCAGGAGATGTAAGAGACGAGGATCGACCCCTGGGTTGGGAAGATCCCTGGAGAATGAAATGGCAACCCACTCCAGTATTCTTGCCTGGAGAATCCCATGGACAGAGGAGCCTCGCGGGCTGCAGTCCATGGGGTTGCAAAGAGTTGGACACAACCGAAGCAACTGAGCATGCGTGAGCTCAGGGGGAAGGCTGGGGGCTAAATGCTTCAAAAGTGAGAATCTTCAATCCCAAAGCAGGCAGGTAAAGGCATGTTACTGGAGCCAAGGCTGTGTGTTTTTGAGAAGGTTGACGTGTGTGAGTTGGTACTGTGGAATTCTCTCTCTGCTACATTCCTTTGGCAGGGTGGGAGGCAGGGGCATGGAGAAAGGTTCATGCTATCTGGCAATCATTAAAGTCATCATAAAGGCATATGTGAAATGAATCACCAGCCCAGGATTGATGCATGATACAGGATTCTCAGGGCTGGTGCACCGGGATGACCCAGAGAGATGGAATCGGGAGGGAGGTGGGAGGGGGGTTCTGGAAGGGGAACACATGTATACCCATGGCAGATTCATGTCAATGTATGGCAAAACCATCACAATAAAGTAAAGAAAATAAATAAATATATATATATATATATATATATATATATAAAAGAAGACTTGGGAGTAAAAGGGTCTTAAGTCTAGGGGAGCAGAAACTCTTCCCATAGTGTCTACATGGAGTTCTGAAACTGGGAAAAAGCTTATAAGGGGGCACTGTGTGTCTGTGTGTTCATTTGGGACCTGTAAGAGACAAGTTTGTGTTCACAAGTTCCCTAGGTATTTATACTGACCACTATTTACCCAACACTAACCTAGCAGCCTGGAAAGAAGCCCAGGGAGGATGAGGTGGCTCTTTTCCTTTTGTCTACAATACTTTCCTTTAGATACCCAGCACCTCTGAACCCAGGTATGGACACAGAGCCCAGGGTGGGCCAATCTTGGTACCCAGCCACAGTGACTGGTCCAGGAAGGCGCATGTGAGACAAGACCTTTCCAGGGTGCTTCCTTAGAGGCCAAAGAAGAGTCTCACCTTTCTCGTGTGTCAGGAGCTGTGTCCCTGTGATGTGGAAATGGCTGGTGACCAGGTTCCCAGCCAAGTAAGGGAACCTAGAGGCATCACGTTTCAAGCAAAGCCTTCTGGGCTGTCGAACCCTGATTTTTGTATGAGTTACAGACCACTCTGGGATTCACTCATGCGTGAGGCCTGCTCCACCCTTCTTGAGGTTTGGTTATGAAAACTAGAATTTCATCCTTTACTGTTTCAGTTAATTCACTTTGCATATCTACCCATCAGAATGAAAAAAAGAAACTGACAAGTAGACATTTATGGAAAAACAGGCACAGATGCTGCCCTCAGAGAACTTAGGATTCATATTGAAAGAGCCACGTGTACCCCAATGTTCATCGCCACATTGTTTACAATAGCCAGGACATGGAAGCAACCTAGATGCCCATCAACTGACGAATGGATAAGAAAGCAGTGGTACATATACACAATGGAATATTACTCAGCCATTAAAAAGAATTCATTTGAATCAGTTCTACTGAGGTGGACGAAACTGGAGCCTATTATACAGAGTGAAGTAAGCCAGAAGGAAAAACAACAGTACAGTATACTAACGCATATATATGGAATTTAGAAAGACGGTAACGAGAACCCAGCATGCGAGACAGCAAAAGGAACGCAGACGTATAGAACAGACTCGTGGACTCTGTGGAAGAGGGCAGGGGTGGGATGATTTGGGAGAATGGCATTGAAACATGTTAAGTATCATATGTGTAATCAATCGCCAGCCCAGGATTGTTGCTCGGGGCTGGTGTACCGGGATGACCCGGGGGGAGGGAGTCGGGAGGGAGGAGGGAGGTGGGTTCTGGAGGGGGAGCATATGTACACCCATGGCGATATCATGTCATTGTATGGCAAAACCAATAAAAAAAAAGAAAGAAAGAAAGAAAAGATAGGGGCAATTACAGAAGAATATAAAAGTTAAAATATACTGAAGGGCTTCCCCAGGGGCCTAGTGGTAAAGATCCCACTTGCCAATGCAGGAGATACGCATTCAATCCCTGGTCTGGGAATATCCCACACGCCACGGAGCCACTGAGCCCATGCGCCACAACTACTGAGCCTGTGCCCTAGAGCCTGGGGGCCACAAACACTGAGCCCAGCTGTTGCAGCCACGGACGCCCCGCTGCCCTGGAGTCCAGGCTCCTCGACAAGAGGGTCTGCCGAAATGAGAAGCCCACGCAGCACAGCCGAGCGTAGCCCCTGCTTACCATAACTAGAGAAAAGCCAAAGGAGCAACCAAGACCAGCGGAGCCGAAAACAAATTAAAAATAGATACATATACTTATGCATCACACAGTGCTCACTTCACATGTACCTGTACAGTGAATAAGAATATGCGAGAGGGAACAAGCTGAGTGGTTTACAACAACGCCCATTATTCAGCTCCCCCTGGGACTCAGAAGTTTCTGGCCTTTGTTTTAAATAATTTCACTTTCTGAAAGACAGTGGAGTGGAAAGCACAGAGACATCCAAGTGAGAGGTAGGAAAAAATCTGGACCTGCCACTCCACTCCCAGCTACCTATTCATGTCAATGTGGACGTCTTCATCTGAAAATACCACCTTGACTCAAAATGCCTGAAACAATACAGAAATGGATTTTTCCAACCTGACAAGTCCAGGGGTGGAGTGACTTTGAGGTTAGTTAACTCAGAGGCTTATTCATGTCATCATAGACCCTGGTTCTTCAGCTTCCCCACTTTGCTATTTCAGGTCACAAGATGACTGTATTTATTCCAGGCATCATACCCAGGGAACATCAAATCCAGAGATTCTATATTTTTTAATGTCCCCTTAGGAATTCTCAGTCTTTTTCAGGACATCCAAACCCCAGCATTAGTTTGAACTGAGTCACATGTCAAACCCCAAATTAATCACTTAAAAAAGGAACAACTTCACCCTGATTGTCTTCAATTAGTCAGGACTTACACTTGGAATGTGGGCTAGGAATGCCTTCCTCTAAAGCATGTGAGGGTTAGAGGTAATGGGGTGTGCAATATACTCAACATAATTCAGGCTCTACCAGCAAGGAAGAAGGGGAGATGCAAGCTAAGCTAGCAACTAATAATGTCTGATGGAGTGACATAGGTTTCCTGCAAAGCCTCTCTGAGCCTTGATTTTCTCATCTATAGAATGGGATTCAAAATATCTATGATAAAGGTTCGTGAGGAATAAATGGAATAGTAACTTGCTTAACATATAGTAAGTTCTCAGTAAGTATTCACTTTCCCCTTTTCCTTCTCATATACATTCAAAATACATGCATTCAACCACACTTTTTTGAACATTTACTATGCACTAGGTATCAGGGACATGGTTGTAAATAAGACAAACACAGTCCCCAGTGTATTTACATTCTGCAAGAGAGACAAATAAAATACAGCAATTGGAAAAACACAGTAATTGTGATCATGGTAATGCTGAAAGAAGTAGAGGGAGATGTCATGTTCAAGGAATCTTTTGATACTTTCTTTTCAATTTAGAGGGAAAAATCAAAGAATAGTATCTCATTTCTCCTGAGCATCAAATATAAAGAGAAACATTCACCATACACTGATCTTTGCTCCTTTAGGCTCAACTGATTTTCCAAAAGTGAAAGGTTATTCCAGTTGTACTTTCCTATCTTAATTCTGCAGTGGTAACTTAAATTTTTGTATATTTCCATCACATAGATTTTTTTAAAATCTCTCTGCTTACCTATGGTTAAAAGAATAAAAGAGATTTCCTCAGTGAAAGTTCAACCAATGGTAACAGCCACAGCTGCACCACAAGGCACAGGCCTAGCTTTTAATAATTTTTTAAATTAGGGCAGGACATTAAATGTATTTCAAAATTTTTTTATAAGTTTTGTACTGTCACAAATAAAAGCACTACCTCACATTCACAAATTACGTAACTCAGAGGTTCCTCAATTTGGCTGTGTATCACAGTACCACAGAGAACTTGTTAAAAACATAGATACCATCAATCGTCATTATTTGTGGATTCTGTATTTGCAATTCACATACTAACTAAAACGCATTAATGATCCCAAAAGCATCACTCATGGTACTTTCATGATCACTCACCAACAAATACAAAGAGGTAAAAAATCTCCGTCATCCCATAGGCACCTCCCTAGCTGAGGCAGAAAAAGGCAAGGCTCTGTTTTCTCATTTAGGCTTTCACACTTTTTTTCACACACATTCTGAAAAAACTTAAATAGTCCTTTTCGTGGTCTAATTGGTGGCCTGATTTTTGCATTTTTGTGCTTTTTGTTCAGCACGCCCTCCCTTCCCTCTACCTGTGCAGTCCCTCCAGCAGAGCTGAAATGTTGTCTAGCATTCCTTAGCACCAAAGGGCTGTATGTGCCTTACAGAGAAACATGGTGAGAGGAGCTTGGTTCAGGTACAAGTGCTGTCGGCCATGACTTCAACATTAATGAATCAACATCCAAACTAGGAAGAGAAAATGTGCTGACCTCTGTGTACAGCCACTCGGGGAAGTGCTAAAGTAACACTTGCAGTGCATGATGAAGCTATGGGAAAGATGGAGAAGTAGCTAAATTTGTGGGCTCATGAGACAATGATAGTTTTGTTTTGTTTAAGCAGAGTGGGTAGCATTACGGTGAGGGTGAAAGCCAAAGAAATTTGTGGTCATGTTACTCAGAGTCAAGAAATTCTAAACCCTACAAAAATAAGATACAAGGATATATTGTACAACACAGGAAATGGAGCCAATTTTATAATGACTATAAATGGAGTATGAAAGTGTGAAAGTGAAAATTGCTTAGCTGTGTCCAACTCTTTGTGACCCCGTAGACTATACAGTCCATGGAATTCTCCAGGCCAGAATACTGGAGTGGATAGCCTTTCCCTTCTCTAGAGGATATTCCCAACCCAGGGATCAAACCCAGGTCTCCCGCATTACAGGTGGATTCTTTACCAGCTGAGCCACAAGGGAAGCCCAAAAAGTCATCCAAGCTACTTCCTTTCTAGCCTGTCATGGGAGGCCACAACAGTCTTTGTGTGAATGCAGATCAAGTAGCTGACAATCAGAGCCTAATGACACAACAAAAAAAGTTTTTATTTTTTTTTTAAATTAGGTATAGTCTATTCTACAAATTTCAGGTGTACAACTTCAAGTTTCAGGTGTACAACAATTTGCATAATAGACTATACCTCAATTTTAAAACGGCAAAGGCAATGGCAACCCACACCAGTCCTCTTGCCTGGAAAGTCCCATGGACGGAGGAGCCTGGTGGGCTGCAGGCCATGGGGTCGCTATGAGTCAGACACGACTGAGCGACTTCACTTTCACTTTTCACTTTCCTGCATTGGAGAAGGAAACGGCAACCCGCTCCAGTGTTCTTGCCTGGAGGATCCCAGGGACGGGGGAGCCTGGTGAGCTGCCATCTACGGGGTCAGACATGACTGAAGAGACTTAGCAGCAGCAAATTTTTTTAAAAAAAGATAACGTTTTTTCCTGTGTCATTAGGCTCCAGTTGTCAGCTCCTTGATCTGCAGTCACACAAAGACTTGTGCCCTCCCATGACAGGCTAGAAAGGAAGTAGCTTGGACACCTTTTTTTTTTTTTTTCAAACACTGGCTGATAACTAAGAGAAATCACATCTACCTATTGAGAAACCCTCCACCCATCTATCCACCTTCTCATCCACCAAATGTAAGCATCAAATGGGCAGCATCCATGAATATTTGTCCACTAGAGTGACTCTAATAACTACTCAGTGATTTTTCACATAATAGTCACTCTTTCCAAGCTGTGAGGGGAACTGAATTCTTCGTATAAATTAAAACAATGGTGATTTTGCTTCCCAAATGTCCAGGGAACTTTTGGCAAATATAGAGCCCTTTCAGTTGCTACTGGCATCCAGAGCATAGGGGACAGGGATGCTGCTAAACATCATACAATGCACAGAACAGACTCCACCCCCAAAATAAAGAATGACCTGGCCCCAAATGTCAATCATGCCCAGGCTGAGGCAAATCTGCTTACAAGCATGGAGGTAATAATCACAGTAGGCCACTTCTCACCCTTGGACGCTGCACTCCTGCCATATCCACTGTTGAAATGACACAGCAGTTTTGAGTCACTTTACCCCCAACAGCATGCCTACCACACAGTGTGTGTTAATCGCTCGGTCGTGTCTGACTCTTTGTGACACCATGGGCTATAGCCCGCTAGGCTCCTCTGACCATGGAATTCTCCAAGCAAGAATACTGGAGTGGGGTGCTATTTTCATCTCCAGGGGATCTTCCCGACCCAGGGATCAAACCTGGGTCTCCTGCATTTCAGGCAGATTCTTTACCGTCTGAATCACCACTATGCAGGAGTTGTGTGGAAAGATCCCTGGGGGAGGCATTTCTCTCTCCTGTCCCACTGGTTTGTTGTTACTCATCCTAAGCCAAGAAGCCATGTGTATTTTTCTCCCCAAGTTTTCAGACATCGATCTTTCCTATTTGCATTACCCATCCCTATTTCCTTCTTTCCATATCACACAAAGTGTAGTCCAGCATCATAGGAAACAGGTGTACCCTGACCCTGTTTGTGAGTTTCCATAAAGGGTCTGGGGTGAGGCGAAGTACATCCAGGGGCCCGTGACCATGCCCTGTGCCTCCGCCTCCCTCTTCTTCCTCAGGGGAATGAAGGGAACCTTGACCTGACCGAGACGCAAACTCTTGTGATACCACACGAGATCAGACCTGCTCTCCAGCTACCTCGGTCACATGCTCAGGCAGTGAGCAAAGAACAACAGATTACTAAAGGTCATAGTCCCTGAACAGAAATATTTGCTGGCAGGGTGGAATGCTTGAACTCAGGTGCAGCAGTTCATTTTCAGTAAGATTTTGTTTCACAGTGAATATAAAGACAAGCTGTATTAAACTGAAGGCTAGATGTTGTGAGTAAATCTATTTTTTTTCCTTCTTCTACTGTTATGGCGTCTATGTGAGAGGAAAAAAAAACATAAAAGAAGATATATTTTCCCTTAAGAGAGGTTATTCAAGATTAAGCAAATTAACTGTCTTTATTCATTTACCACATACTTAGTGAGAATCAACTGTATATCACGGTCTGTGCTAATCATTTTTATAACATAAAAATGAAGATGTGCTATCCCTGCCACCAAGGATCAGTATCAGCTATTAACATTTTAACGTGCATTTTTATGTTATAAAATATAGTCACAGATCAAAAGAAAATATTTGCAAAAGACACATTTGATAAAGGACTGTCATGCCAAATATACTAAGAACTCTTAAAAATCAACAATAAGAAAATCAACAATCTGATTTTTAAAATGGGCAAATGACCTGAACAGACACCTCACCAAAGAAGATACTCATGGCAAAGATATAGAATGCAAATGAGCATATGAAAAGGTGATCCACAATAAATATCATTACAGAATCACAAATTTAATACAATGAAATGTTACTACATACCTGTAAGAATGGCAAAAATCCATAACAGTAATAACACTGAATGCTGGTGAGGATGTGGACAAACAGGAACTCCCAGTCATTGCTGGTGAAAATACAAGAATGGTATAGCCACTCAGAAAGCAATATAGGGCCTTCTTACGAAACTAAACATTGTCTTACCATACAATCAGCAATCAAGCTCCTTGGTGTTAATCCAAAGGAACTGAAAACTTCTGTGCACACAAAACCTGAACACAGATGTTAACAGCAGTTTTATTCGGAATTAATCAAAACTTAGAAGCAACCAAGATGTCCTTCAGTAGGCAAGTAGATAAATCAATTATGGTACATCCAGACAATAGAATATTAGTCAACTCTAAAAAGAATTACCAAGGCAAAATAGTTTATCAAGCTGTAAAAAGACATGGAGGAATCTTATTAAGTGCATATTTCCAAGTGAAAGAAACCAATCTGAAAAGATTATATCCTGAATGATTCCAATGTCACAAACTATGTGACATTCTGGACAGGCAAAACTATGGAGACTGTAAAAAAAAAATTTCAGTGGTTGTCAGGGATGAGGAGGGAAGGAATAAACAGGCAGAGCACAGAGGATTGTTAGAGCAGTGAAACTATTTTCTGCATGATACTGAAATGGAGGTTACCTATCATTATACACTTGTCAAAATCCACACAATGGACAACACTAAAAGGGAACCCTAATACAAACTATGGATTTTGGGTGAAGATGATGTGTCAAGGTAGGTTCATCTATTATAACAAATCAACCACTCTGGTTTGGGGCGTTGATAGTAGGGAAGAATGGGGGTGTAATGAGGGGGCAAGAAACATAGGAAAATTCTGCCCTTTCCACTCAATTTTGCTGTGAACTTATATTTACTCTAAAAAAATAGTCTATTTGGGAGCTTCTCTGGTGGCTCAGTGGTAAAGAATTTGCCTGCCAATGCAAGAGATACCAGTTCGACCCCTGGTCCAGGAAGATCCCACATGCCATGGAGCAACTATGCCCGCGTGCCACAACTACTGAGCCTGTGCTCCAGAGTCAGGGAGTTGCAACTACTGAACCCATGTGCCAACCCAGCGAAGCCTGGGAGCACCTAGAGCCCTGTACTCTGCAACAAGAGAAGTCACTGCATCGAGAAGCCCACACACTGCAACTAGAGTAGCCTCCACTTGCTGCAACTAGAGAAAAAACCCTCACAGCAACAAAAGGCCCAGCACAACCAAAAATAAATAAAATGATTTTTAAAAGAGTCTATTTTTTAAAAAGTATACCCAATTACACACACAGGTATACTAGTTAAATTAACCAGTTTATTTTAGATGGAGGCAATAAACTCTGCACAGGGTACTATGGAAGCCAACAATCCCAGGGATCATTTATACAGAAGGAAAACTATGATGGTCAGGAAGGACCTCACCGATGCCAGACTCAAGTGCTAAGAGGTGAGGATGTTCCGGTCTGAAAGCCTGAAGAAATGTGTTGTGACAGAGTCTACAGGTCCTGAAAGAGGACCTGAGGTAGGAGATAGATGGACTCCAAGTTGGAAATTACAATCAGCCACCCTTCTGCTCGAATTTCTTGAGATAAGAGATAGCTGGACTTTAGTTGAGGAAATTACAGACAACAAAAACAGGGTAAACATCCATTCTTTGTCTCTTACCTCAAGGGAACAATCATGGCAAGGACAAAGAAAGGATAAAACTCTATCTGATAAGGGAGACACCATACAAGCTCAGAAAGGCTCCTTGGAGTCAAAAGTCAGAGGATACTTCCAGGCCATAATGAATCTTGCTCCTCCCAGAAGCCTTCACTTTGAGATCCATCTTGGCTAGGGTGTGCGTGTGCACCCCAAGGGAGGGTCTTGAGATAAATTAACTGGGGGAGTATACAAAGCAGGTGACTGGCCTGAGGGAAGACAAAGACTTGGAAAATTGCCCCTTTATAAAGGATTTAAACTTCCCAAAGGTGTGACCCTCTCTCTGATCTCGCCCAGGCACCTTTCCGTGAGTAGTTTTCAACAAACTTTTTACTTTACCTTCTGCCTCCTGGCCTGAATGCATTATTGACTAGGCAGGCCAGACTAGGGATAGGAACCTTAGCCCTAACTGCTGGCTCCTGTGATACAGCAGTTAGGACTCCCTACCGGTCAGGGAAGCTAAGCTTCTGCTTCCAGCTACCGCTTACTGCTGTGCGCGTCTGAAATTAGATCTTTCCTGATGCAAGTCCTTTTAAAAAATAAAAAACAAAAACATTTCAATCCTCGTAAACAACAGAAGTCGGAATCTACTGGATCCTAGGAGTGAACAGTCCTGGGCTCAGGTTACTCCAGGGCTCAAAGGGCAGCCCATGACAACATCTGCATCTCTCCCTTTCTCCACTTGCTTCCTCAACACTGTTGAACCCTCCTGCCTCCTTTAGATGGATGTAGAAACCCCAGCATCCCCTTACTCTCAGTTTATATTAATGTGGACAAAGCACACAGGCTGAAGTGAGAGAAGATTCCTTCAGACTACTAATTTATCAGATGCATACTGAGATGACACCGAGGTGGGGGGCGGTGGCAAAAAAAACCCCAGATGAGACCTCTTCAAAGAGACATAACATAGTATCATGTGTTCAGGAAATCAGGGCTTCCCAGGTGGTGCAGTGGTAAAGAATCTGCCTACCAAGGAAGGAGAGGCAAGAGATACAGGTTCAATCCCTGGGTCAGGAAGGTCCCCTGAAGTAGGAAATGGCAACTCATTCCAGTTTGCCTGCCTAGAAAATTCCATGGAGAGAAGTCTGGCAGGCTACAGTCCATGGGGTCACAAAGTCAGACATAACTGACCGATTAGCACACAGGCATGTTCAGAAACCACATGTGATCCAAAAAGAGCATCATGTACAGTGAGGAGGACTGGAGAGGTACGCAGAGGCCAGATCAGGAAGGGCCTTTGTGTCATTTGAAGAAATCAGGACTTATCTTTTAGGCAATAGGAAGTCATTGAAAGGTTTATAAAAGAAAGTGAAATTACCAAATTTTCACTTCTGACAAATCACTCTGATGGTAGAGGTGATATGTGACTTGGTCAAGTAACTTGACCTCTGAGCTACTTTATTCCTACATTTGTAGAATGTGGACAATTGTGTGCATACCATAAGACTGTTGTGTAGTATATTAGATTAAATATACTAATATATTGTTATTATTGTTGTTATTGCTGCTGTTATCAGAAGAGTGAGAGGTCAGAGGGAAGGTGGTAAGAAGCAAATTCATCTGCTCCTACATGGTCTTCATCAACACAACATTATTATTCCAGAAAACGCTTGTCCTGAAAGGCAGAAGTGGCAAATAGCTTCATTTTTCACTGCAGGAACATCCCCTAAGACTAATGAATGTTGTAACAAATAAAAAGCATCAATGACAGTTTATACCCCAGGACTGTTTGAACTCTTTACCTCAAAATCGTCACCTTCACTGCTTCCTCCAATCCTATACTACTCTGCACTGTTGTTATCCAAGACTCCACATCATCAGACCCACCAAGGAGAATTCAAAACCTCTGAAATAGCCGGGCTAAGCCCTCCTCCCTCTACATGCAACCAGGAGTCTGGAGACGGAGCCTTCTTTTACTGGCCATCAGCAAGAGGCTCTGCTCTGTCTTATGACCAGATTGTTGGTGACATTTTCAGGAAGCCAGCATTCAAGAACAGGCGGCCTGGCAAGTAGCAATGCTGCAGGTGAGAGAGGAGGAGAGACTGAAGATGACAAGAGAGGAGCGACAGAGAGAAGCATTATCGAGAAGCCTTAGGGAAAGGCTGTGGGGAGAGAGGATGCTTCAGGATGAAAATTGAATAACTGGGTAGAGCATAGGATTTTCTCAAGTAGAACCTGCACAGTTTGGTGGGTATGATCTGGTATATGCATTGACACTTATCAGAATCAGTTTTGTTGGGCTTATTCTGAATTCTACCCATTCAACAAGATGTAACCCCAAAGACCCCATCAGAGGTGGGAATGCCTAGATGCAAACAGTTCGGCTGAGGCTTCTCAGGTTCCATAAATGAACATCATCTCCATGCTCTGCTTGGATAGAATTCTCTCCTCAATGAGAAAGTCCACCCATATGTGGCTGGGCCTGCTTGTGGGACCTCTGTTCCTTCTTGTGCCTGCCTACAGGTGCTCTCATGTGCGGATGTAAGAGCTGGACCATAAAGAAGGTAGAGCGCCAAAGAATTGATGCTTTCAAGTTTCAGTGTTGGAGAAGACTCTTGAGAGTCTCCTGGACAGCAAGATGATCAAACTTATCAACTGATCAAATGGCAAAGTCAATCTTAAAGGAAATCATCGCTGAATATGCATTGGAAGGACTGATGCTGAAGCTGAAGCTCCAATACCTTGGCTATCTGATGTGAAAAGACCCTGAGGCTGGGAAAGATTGAAGTCAGGAGAAAAAAGCCAACAGAGAATGAGATGGTTGGATGGCATCACCAATTCAATGGACATGAACTTGGGCAAACTCCGGGTACTGGTGATGGACAGGTAAGCCTGGTGACCTGCAGTCCCTGGGATCACAAAGACTCCGACACAACTCAACGAATGAACAACAAAGGCCAATTTCTAAATTGCTAATGCTCAGAAAGTGTAAAATCCATTCTCACTGATGTAGATTTTCCGGAAGATGTGGGTGGAAAGACAAAGGAAGGGTGAACTTCTCCTGGTGTTAGCAATGGAGGTCTAAGGTCCCAAGAACCTCCTCCCCCCCCCCCCCCCCCCCCGGGCAGAGCAGGATGACAGATCACCTGACCATCGGGGAAAAGGCGAAGGCTCCCTTCGCAATCTTGCTCTGCCCTCAAGTTCCTCTCAATAGGCTGACCCACTACCCTGCCCCCCAGTAGTCCTTTCTGGTCTTTCCAGCTGATAACTCCTCCCCTCACATTCCTTAACAAAACCCATGCATTTACATAATTCCCTCAGCAACACAAAAGCAAGCAAATAGGGCTCAACCAAACAAAAATCATCTCACCTTCCCCAGGCCACCCTTCTTTTTTTTGTGTGTGTGTGTGATTAAGTATAAGTGCTTTATTTTTTTTTTAGTAAACATTTTTTTTTATTAGTTTTGCCAAACAATGACATGATATCACCATGGGTTCACATATGCTCCCCCTCCAGAACTCCCCTCCCTCCTCCCTCCCCCCAGGAAATCTCGTTGCACCAGTCCCAAGCATCGATCCTGGGCCGGCTATTGCTTAGACATATGATAATTAACATGTTTCAATGCCATTCTCCCATATCATCCCACCCTTTCCCTCATCCACAGAGGCCCTGAGTCTATTCTATACATCTGTGTTCCTTTTGCTGTCTCGTATGCTGGGTTCTCGTTACCGTCTTCCTAAATTCCATATATATGCGTTAATATACTGTATTGTTGTTTTTGCTTCTGGCTTACTTCACTCTGGATAATGGGCACCCTTCTTTCTTTGTCTGAAGGTACATTTATTAGAGAAACAATCCTGACTACAGGAAAAGTATACTTAAATGAAGACGAGTCTCTGGAAACTGGAGATTGGCACTTGTCATATATTTTACACCTAAATATTTCCCAACCTCCCACGCCTTCAAGTGTGAAGACTGACGGTACTTGTTAAAACTATTCCCTTTTGTGGCTTCAAGACTCCTCTCTCCCACCTTTTCTTCTACCTTTAAGACTATAAGGGCTCAGGATTTCTGGCCCATCTCTCCCTTTCAGTTGCCCTCATCAAAATGAAGTTCACCACACTCCTCTGCTCCTGATCTCAGGTAGCCTTGGCCTGCAACAGTTTGGAGCAGGGCTTGGGTTCCCAGCCAGAGGCTGGGCTGGGTAGCAGCGTAGAAAGCGCCAGATCCTAGCCACTAGACTAGCGGTCACTCACAAGGGCCCCGGCCCTGCAGCTTTGTGGAAAAGAATTCCCACAAGGACAGAAAATAGTGAAGGTAGTAAAGCAGCTATTAAGACTAAAGAGGAGAGTATGTGTAGCTAGGCACTCAGAGGACTCAGAGGGCGAGTCCTTGAGTCACACCCTTGCGGCAGTTTGAATTACTTTTATGGAGTGTTTCTAATCATTTTGATTTGCCTGGTTCACAGTCCATATTTGATATATCTCAGGATCCTCCCATGTACGCGCACACATCTCTTAGCCAAGAAGGATCCTACTGCAGAGGCATTTGGGTAGAGCATCCCTTGACATTTCTTCCCCTTTGGCCTGCAAGAAACCTGTTCTGTGCATGTGTGGTCGGGGAGGTCTCCTGAACAAGAAATATGTGGTTTTGGCAGGGCCCAAACTCCTCCCTCAATTGTCCTGCTGTTCTTGACTCGGTTTTGGTCAATAGGGAATGACTCTCCAATTACTTTACCCTGGGGGGTGGGGGGAAAGGTGGGCATCTATCTCCTGCCTCACTCCCACACACTCTTTTGGGAATAATTTCAGCAAGAGTCAAGGGTTCTTTCTTTTTGTTTCTACCTTTTGCATTTCTTTTTTAAAGTGCTACACGCACAGCAGCACAGAGTCTGGGGGATGGATGGGACAGTTGAGATAGAAAGGAGAAGAACAGATCAGAAGAAAATCTTTTTTTTTTTTTTTAAAGATGTGCCATTTGTTACAGATTCACATACCTCTTTACCCTCTTTCTAAATTGGGCCAATAGTAGCTCAGAAGGTTGCTGTGAAGTGAGAAGTATTACGAAGTACTTAGAATGTGCAGAAAGGAAATGCTCAATAAATATTACCCGTTGTCAATATTCTCTTAATGGGCTTCAAGGAACGTATTTGAAGGGGCATTTTCCTTTAGAAAGAGAGGTAGGGAAAGTCTTCCCAAGGGAAAGCATATCTCCTTTGAATAAAGTTAAATGAAGGACCTCTGACAAGGCCAGCAAGAGTTTACCAGTAAGTTTGACAAAGTTTGGTCAAAGTTGGTCTAAATTAAAATGAACTGGTTGTAGTGTGAGGCCTCGGGTAAATTAAATTTTGTTTTAAGGCTGAACCAACAGTTTAATTTACCACAGATAATCTTGAATTACGGTGGCTGCAGTGCGGGAAATTGAACCGTCTCAGGAGGGCCAAGAGGAGCCACGTTCAAGGTCAGGAGGGGGAGCCGTGAGGAGATACCCCTCGTCCAAGGTAAGGAGCAGCAGCTGCGCATTGCTGGAGCAGCCAGGAAGAGATACCCCACGGCCAAGGTAAAAGAAAGCCAGGTAAGACGGTAGGTGATGCAAGAGGGCACCAGAGGGCAGACACACTGAAACCATAAAAACAGAAAACTAGCCAGTCTGATCACACGGACCACAGCCTTGTCTAACTGAATGAAACTAAGCCATGCCATATGGGGCCACTCAAGACGGACGGGTCATTGTGGAGAGGGCTGACAGGTTGTGGTCCACGGGAGAAGGGAATGGCAAACCACTTCAGTATTCTTGCCTTGAAAACCCCATGAACAGTATGAAAAGGCAAAATGATAGGATATTGAAAGAGTATGGCAAAACCAACATGATAACGTAAAGAAAATGAATAAATAAATTTTTTTTTTTAAAAAAAGAGGAACTCCCCAGGTCGGTAGGTGCCCAACATGCTACTGGAGATCAGGGGAGAAATAACTCCAGAAAGAATGAAGGGATGGAGCCAAAAGCAAAAACAATACCCAGTTGTGGATGTGACTGGTGATAGAAGCAAGTCCAATACTATAAAGAGCAATACTGCATAGGAACCTAGAATGTTAGGTCCATGAATAAAGGCAAATTGGAAGTGGTCAAACAGGAGATGACAAGAGTGAACGTCAACGTTCTAGGAATCAGCAAACTAAGATGGACTGCAATGGGTGAATTTAACTAGGATGGCCATTATATCTACTACTGTGAGCAGGAATCCCTCAGAAGAAATGGAGTAGCCATCATGATCAACAAGAGTCCAAAATGCAGTAGTTGGATGCAATCTCAAAAATGACAGAATGATCTCTGTTCGTTTCCAAGGCAAAACCATTCAATATCACAGTAATCCAAGCCTATGCCCCAACCAGTAACCCTAAAGAAGCTGAAGTTGAACGGTTCTATGAAGCCCTACAAGACCTTCTAAAACTAACACCCAAAAAAGATGCCCTTTTCATTATAAGAGACTGGAGTGCGAAAGTAGGAAGTCAGGAAACACCTGGAGTAACAGGCAAATTTGGCCTTGGAGTACAGAATGAAGCAGGGCAAAGGCTAATAGAGTTCTGCCAAGAGAATGCACTGATCATAGCAAACACCCTCTTCCAACAACACAAGAGAAGACTCTACACATGGACATCACCAGATGGTCAACACCAAAATCAGATTGATTATATTCTTTGCAGCCATACATGGAGAAGCTCTATACAGTCAGCAAAAACAAGACCAGGAGCTGACTGTGGCTCAGATCATGAACTCCTTATTGCCAAATTCTGACTTACACTGAAGAAAGTAGGGGAAATCACTAGACCATTCAGGTATGACATAAATCAAATCCCTTATGACTATACAGTGGAAATGAGAAATAGATTTAAGGGACTAGATCTGATAGACAGAATGCCTGTTGAACTATGGACGGAGGTTTGTGACATTGTACAGGAGACAGGGACTAAGACCATCCTCATGGAAAAGAAATGCAAAAAAGCAAAATGGCTGTCTGAGGAAGCCTTACAAATATCTGTGAAAAGAACACAAGCAAAAAGCAAAGGAGAAAAGGAAAGATATTCCCATCTGAATGCAGAGTTCCAAAGAACAGCAAGGAGAGATAAGAAAGCCTTCCTCAGCAATCAATGCAAAGAAATAGAGGAAAACAACAAAATGGGGAAGACCAGAGATCTCTTCAAGAAAATTAGGTATCAAGGGAACATTTCATGCAAAGATGGACTCGATAAACGACAGAAATGGTACGGACCTAACAGAAGCAGAAGATATTAAGGAGAGGTGGCAAGAATACACAGAAGAACTGTACAAAAGAGATCTTCACGACCCAGATAATCATGATGGCCTGATTACTCACCTAGAGCCATATATCCTGGAATGTGAAGTCAAGTGGGCCTTAGGAAGCATCGCTATGAAAAAAGCTAGTGGAGGTAATGGAATTCCAGTTGAGCTATTTCAAATCCTGAAAGATGATGCTGTGAAAGAGCTGCATTCAATATGCCAGCAAATTTGGAAAACTCAGCCAGTGGCCACAAGACTTTGTGGCAAAGGTCAGTTTTCATTCCAATCCCAAAGAAAGGCAATGCCAAAAAATGTTCAAACTACCGCACAATTGCACTCACCTTACACGCTAGTAAAGTAATGCTCAAAATTCTCCAAGCCAGGCTTCAGCAATAAGTGAACCATGAACTTCCAGACGTTCAAGCTGGTTTTAGAAAAGGCAGAGGAACCAGAGATCAAATTGCCACCATTCGCTGGATCCTCGAAAAAGCCAGAGAGTTCCAAAGAAACATCTATTTCTGCTTTATTGACTATGCCAAAGCCTTTGACTCTTGGATCAAAATAAACTGTGGAAAATTCTGAAAGAGATGGGAATACCAGACCATCTGACCTGTCTCTTGAGAAACCTGTATGTAGGTCAGGAAGGAACAATTAGAACTGGACATGGAACAGACTGGTTCCAAATAGGAAAAGGAGTACGTCAAGGCTGTATATTGTCACCCTGTTTATTTAACTTATATGCAGAGTACATCATGAGAAAGACTGTGCTGGAAGAAGCACAAGCTGGAATCAAGATTGCTGGGAGAACTATCAATAACCTCAGATATGCAGATGACACCACCTTTATGGCAGAAAGTGAAGAAGAACTAAGGAGCCTCTTGATGAAAATGAAAGAGGAAGTCAAAAAGTTGGGATCATGGCATCTGGTCCCATCACTTCATAGCAGATAGATGGAGAAACAGTGGAAACAGTGTCAGACTTTATTTTTCTGGGCTCCAAAATCACTGCAGATGGTGATTGCAGCCATGAAATTAAAAGGCACTTACTCCTTGAAAGGAACGTTATGACCAACCTAGATAGCATATTGAAAAGCAGAGACATTACTTTGCCAACAAAGGTCCATCTAGTCAAGGCTATGGTTTTTCCAGTGGTCATGTATGGTGTGAGAGTTGGATGGTGAAGAAAGCTGAGAGCCAAAGAACTGATGCTTTTGAGCTGTGGTGTTGGAGAAGACTCTTGAGAGTCCCTTGGACTGCAAGAAGATCCAACGAGTCCATCCTAAGGAGATCATTCCTGGGTGTTCATTGGAAGGACTGATATAGAAGCTGAAACTCCAATATTTGGCCACCTCATGCAAAGAGTTGACTCATTGGAAAAGACTCTAATGCTGGGAAGGATTGGAGGCAGGAGGAGAAGAGGATGACAGAGGATGAGATGGCTGGATGGCATCACTAACTCGATGGACATGGGTTTGGGCAGACTCCGGGAGTTGGTGATGGACAGGGAGGCCTGGCATGCTGCAATTCATGGGGTCGCAAAGAGTCAGACTCGACTGAGCAACTGAACTGAACTGAATGTTTAAGCTCTGCAGAAGTAAATCTTTAAAAAAAAAAAAAAGAAAGAAAAAGTGTTTTTTAAAGAAAGCATTGGTTTTTGTTCCTTAGCTAATCTTAAAGGTAGTGAAGCCTTCACATGAAATGCATGAAAACTATGGAATTAAACAAGATCCTCCTTCTGTACCAAGATTGCTCATCCAAGTGACTCCCACGCTACCCATCTGAATTTTTTCCTGTCCTCCTGATGAAGAGCATTTGTTTTGCATTGGTATGCAGCTAATGGAACCAAAGTATCCTCACCTAGTAAGCAATTAACTCTTATCTGGGATCAGAAAATGAAATCCCATCTATAGAGCACCTGGGATCCTGAAGTCAGGTTGACAGTTCTTTGAGACTGGTCCAATGATTCTTCTGGAAAAAGTTCTCTCCACCCAGGATATACAACTGGAGTATCTTACAGGGTTGCCTAGAGTATAAGGACTCGGGACACACTGACAATCCCCAAAGTTTAAATCTAAAAACATTTCTGTAGGTAATAGAGGATTGCTCCAGGATATCAGAGCTCCTTTCCCCCAATCCAGCAAGTAAAGGCTGGGGGTAAGGAGTCTCAGTAAGCCTCCCTAAGGCAAACCATATGTGGAAAATGCTCCAAATAAATATTTGGCAAGCATCAATTTTATAGAGCTGGAAGGAATAGTTCTCAAAATATCAAGATGTGTATTTCAGGGAAATTCTGAATGCTCCTTTCTGTTCAGCATTTTTTTTTTTTAACATAATTGAGATCACATTATAAGTCCTGTTCAGTTTACTTCATTTAACCTATAGTAATTTTCCATGGCATAGGCATACTATAAGAATATTTCATATTCCCAACATATGTTTTGTAAAGTACATAATTATTCCTCTATCACTGGAGATTTATGTATTTTTACATTTCACCATAAATAAAAGAGCTGATAAAAACTGGATCCAAATGTAGATCCAAATCTCTGGTTATTATCCTAGGATATTTTCCAAGAAGTGAATTACTGATCAAAGAATTTGGGAGAATGGCATTGAAACATGTTAATTATCATATGTCTAAGCAATAGCCGGCCCAGGATTGATGCTTGGGACTGGTGCAATGAGATTTCCCGGGGGGAGGGAGGAGGGAGGGGGGTTCTGGAGGGGGAGCATATGTAAACCCATGGTGATATCATGTCATTGTTTGGAAAAACTAAAAAAAAAAAAAAAAAAAACATAGGAAAAAAAAAAGAATTTGAGTATTTTTAAAGACATTGTCTGATAGGTTTTAACACTCCTCATGCAGGACGTACAAGTGTTCCTCAACATAGTCTCATAAAATAAATAAAACCAAAACTGATGCACAGGAATTGGGTTTTAGCTTGCTGAATTTCAGTTTTTCATTTCAGCAATTTGTATTCTTATTTCATCTTCTGCGACTACTTACTTCCCTGTAGTTCAGACAGTAAAGAATCTGCGTGCAGTGCAGGAGGCCTGGGTTCAATCCCTGGGTCAGGAAGTTCCCCTAGAGAAGGAAGTGACAACCCATTCCAGTATTCTTGCCTGGGAAATCATGGACAGAGGAGATTGGTGGGCTACAGTCCATGGGTTGCAAAGAGTCGGACATGACTGAAGTGACTTTAGCACTTAGCACGAGTGCTAAACCCACTAAACCCACTAAACTGGAAACTTTAAATGGGTGAATTTAAATATATATTCATATATGAATTTTATCTCAAAAAGCTGTTTTTAAAATAATATCAGCAAAAATAACTTTCATATTTCCCTCTTTCAAAATATGTTGGCAAATTTTCCAAGTTTGATTGTTTTTTGCCTTCTCATATTCAGGAAATACACACTTTGAATTAAATCTATTATCTGTTCCTTAATGAATCTCATTGTTTTTATTTGGAAAATTCCCTTATGTACAGTCACCAACAAGTTCTTCCAATTTATTTTCATCCTTAATTCATCTGGATTTTGGTGCACATTACAAAGTTGATTTAATGTTCTCCAAACAGGTACTTATTGAGTAGGTTCATCCCTGTCCCCTCTTCCTCACCATGTTCTGATGGTTGCTATGCAATGTTTTATATATACCAGCATCTATTTCTGCGCTATTATTGTTTTCAGTCTGAGAGTTCAATTATAACTTATAATACTCTCTTAACATTTATCTTTAAAATATGGCTTTATATATAATATTAGTTGACTTCATTAATCCCTTTCAAAGCATTCTTAGCTATTCTTGCACATTTTTTCAATCTGGATGAAATCTAGAACAATTTTACCAACCCTTTGAGAATATGACACTGCACTTATATTTGAATGATGGATTAATCTGGGCAGAAGGGACATATTTAAAATATTTACCAGCTAGTAGCAAAAGAATTTTTAATCTATAAAGTATTTTATTCATCAAGTCCCACACATATCTTAAAAGTTTGTCTATACATTTTACAGAGGCTGTTACCATGATCAAAGATAACCTATTCCTCTTACATCTTAAAACTTATTTTTTTTCTTGAATATGGAAAAACTGGTTTTTGCATGTGTGGCAGTATTTGCTAATGCCTTATTAATTTCAAGTCCAGATTCCTGAGCATCCAACTTGGACTATCATCTGCACTAATGAAAACAGCCTTTTCTTTCCCAATACTTACAACTCATTTCTAGTTTGGGTTTTATTACACTGAAAAATAGTAAATCAATATTCTGATGACAAGCTCTGAGAACTTTAAACATATATTAAAATTAAATCCTTGACAAGCAGACTTAAAAAGGATACATAAAGCTTTCAAGAAAGAGCTGAGGTTAATCAACTGTGCCACATTTTAGAGTTTGTTTCATCTAAAATGAGGCTAAAAATTATGTATACATATAGCTGATTCACTTCATTGTACAGCAGAAACTAACACAACCATTGTAAAGAAATTATACTCCAATTAAATAAATAAAATGGGGCTAAAGAGCACCCAGAGTCAGCCTGGTGGCTCAGATGGTAAAGAATCTGCCTACAATGCAGGAGACCCCGAGTTCGACTCTGGTGTCAGGAAGATCCCCTGGAGAAAGGAATGGCAACCCACTCCAGTAGTCTGGCCTGGAGAATTCCATGGGCAGAGGAGCCTGGTGGCTCCAGTTCATGGGGTCGCCAAGAGTCAGACATGACTGAGGGACACTCATGAAGAGCACCCAGAAGGGTTTACCAGCTCAGGGGAGGAGACATCTGGGGCTGGCACTCGATACTCGGGGAGGGCAGGGATCCCCCTTCTCCCTCTGGTGCGCTCTCCACATTCAGACCGTGGCAGTAACAACCTGTTACGACTTAAATAGTCTCTGTTTTCAGCAGACCCAAGCCTCCTCAGCAGATACAAGCTGAAGCTATCGGTGCCTAGAAAGAAACACGGGCTATTAAACTGCATTCTTCTCAAGTTCCCTGTCTAGCTCTTTTGACATAAACTGTGTTGTGCTTTTTCCCATGACAATACCCTCTCTCTGACATTTCTGCCTAAATAATTAATTTTTATGCTCTGAATAACTACTCACACAAAACACTTGTTGGTTACAAAACTATCAGATCCAACTACTAAATTTAATATTGGGGTGCTGTAGCAAAGAAGAAACTGGTAACTTATGTAGCTAACAAAATAAGACTAACTTGTGGAGACAAGGCACCAGTTTCTGAATAGCTGATTTTAATGGTGATATGACTACTTCCAAATGCATTCAGTCACACTCATATTCAAAAGAGTAACCACACGTGTCATTAAAGTCTTGCATTTACTGATTTATTTTTATCATAATGAGAAATGATTTTTACTTTTCTAAGCCAACTAAAAAAGTTCAGGTCAGTTTACTCTGCTGGTGAAATGAAGTAAAACATGGCTTTCTCCTCCCCCAAAAGACTACAAAGGAAAATTCACATATGTTCTTTCATTTAAGTAAATTGTACTTGAATGACACAAGTATCAACACATGTTTAGAGACAATAGGAGTTGACTTTCAAGGCTGAGTGGTGGCTTTCCATGGTCTGAGAAAAGCCTAGGTAATCGCCTGTCAAGGAAGAACCATTTTTGTTAACTCTTATTCTTAACATGAATCTTGACCAGCACTTCATTAACTAGAATACTTCCATTTACAAAACTGCAGTTTCTGTATGTTTAAGGATTTATTTGGGAGCACAATTTCTAATAATTCCCTATAAAAGAACTTAAATGACAGTAAAAGAAATTAGTGTTTAATAACTGACATACAGGAATTTAAGTAATTTATCTTTCCCAAAGAACTTACATTTTTGCTCCTCCGGAATGTAGTATGGGTTTCCTTTCGAAACCATCTTTTTGACTCTTCCAGTTGTTTGTTTCACTAGTATAAATTTCATTTAAGTTATGTTGGAAAGCATAAAATTAAGAGTCCTAATGGCTATAGAATCTCTGTAAAGCAATAGGGTAATATTCAGACACATTTAAGTAAGTAACCTTTCTAGAAAGAAAAGGTACCACAGTTTCATAAAAAATGGAGGGTCCACAGTTTTAGTGTGGGGCTTGGGGAAACAGATTCTAAAATCATTGTTTTTCTGTCTATGGGGAGAAAAAAATCCCTCAAAGCTGCCCATTTAAACATTAATAAGATTCAGTCACACTACAGTAAGAGTAGTGCTATGAATGATAACTTTAGATACTCATAAACTTTGAATTTTGTTAAATTCAAAAATCCATACAACTGAAAGCACATAGGCACGAAGCTAACAACCAGTGACTCCAGGTGAAGGTTATATAATGTTCACTGTACCATTTCTTTTAACTTTTCTGTAACTTTGCAAATATTCAAAGTAAAAAGTGACAATGTCTATAGTAGTCAAGACACTATGAATGAAGTTAAGAAAACACAAGACATAGACGTGAAGCATATCACTGAAAACCATGAGTTTTAGAGTTTTTTTTTTCCTTTAAAAAGGCCTAACTTACAGGTAAAACTTGTCTTCTAAAAGAGAGCATGAGAGAGACACGCAACATGCATTAAAAGAACGAGTTGGTTTAGAAGTCAACAGAGACATGCCACACATTTAATGCCCTCATTGACATCACGTCTTGGATTTTCAATGTGGGTATATTTTTCTTGGTCCAACATTGGCTGCCATGTTAAATCATGCAAACCATAGCAATCCACTGACTTGCACATTTACAAATGATAGTCTCCCAAAGTGTGAAACTTTCATTCAGGGGGGTCGGTATAACAAATCTCTCCATAAGAAAAAACTTGTTTCCTAACTCTATGGAATAAAATGTTTTCTCAGCTGAATGCCTGAACATTGTGTGATATTATGACCTTCCCATATACTATTTAAGTTGGCTAAGTTTTAACAATAAAGTTCACGGATATAATTCTTTTTTGACATCTCAGGTAATGATAAAAACTTCCCATGTCCTATTAGATCTTTGGCTGAATGCTATCACCTTAGAAAAATTGCAAGTTGGTGCTTTTAAAAAAAAATCTTGGTTTACTTTTAGATAGGAGATAGCAATAGTAACCACAAATCTGTCTTTTGGTGAAAAGTAGAGTAAAAACTATATGCTAAAAATAATAACAGTACTGAGACAATCCGCCCCAAACCTAATGTTCCCCTTTAGGATTCCCAGGCCTTCAAGCACACGAGGTGGTACAACAGCACATCTTTCCCCTCCTCATAGCTTCTGAGAGAGAAGGGAACTTGCAATGCAAGAGCTAAAGACTAACCAGTGGGCCGGTAACTTAAAGACACAAGAAGTGGGGAAGCCAGTTCCTTTCAAAGGGTGACAAAAGTGGCAGCTGGATGCAAGACTCTGGAGCATGGACACAAGCTGATCCAAAGAGCAATACCCTTAATTTCTGGGGAGAGTACAGACTGGTGCTTTTTAACACTCGTTAGAAACTGTCTACATATGACTCTTCACCCTTTCTTAGTTCTACAGGCCAATTACTACCAAACATAAGAGAACTGAGGCTGTAATATGGGTCACTATGAAAACTAGTTTATATACAGCTGGATAGCAAGGTGTGGGGAGACTGAAGGAGAAGAGAGACATATTTGAAAAAACTTAGTGTTACTCTATAACAACCCAAGATACCTTAACTTCTTAAGTAACCTAAGATGATTCACAGAATCAACTAAATTAGAAACTGTTTCTTTTTTCTTTTAAAAACACATACACATTGTTAAAAGCAAAAATGAGAAATATTCACAGTCAAGCCCGTTTTTTCAAGTTCCCTGAGATGACATATATAGATATACAACAGCAGAAAGTCAATCATTTACAAAAATCATTTAGAATAAAGTCAAATTTCTTTTTCAACAAACATAATCTGTAAGATAAATTATATCCCGATTGGGTTATTGCTACAATTCTATTCAAATCAGGAAAACCCGCCATATTTAAAGCTCTCCAAGTAATTTTGGCACAAGTCAAATCTTAAGATTTTTAAATCCCTGAGCTCTTTAAAAGGCTACAGCCTTTCTAACCGACCCTGCTCTGCAGAAACCATGTAGCTTCTCTGGCTTGAAGAATCCAGTTTGATTCTGGAGGCGGAAGAATCCAATAGGGCTAGATCTCCTGCCTCCTTATTAGTATTTCCAAAACTGCCTACAAGGTTCAGGGTTTTAACGTCTCCAGGGCCTTATGCCTCAGATGCTCATCCAAACACTGGATGGCAAAGAGGTCGACGTCCGGGTCGAATTTGTTGGCAAACAAGTGATGCACGTGCAACAGCCAGCTCAAGTCACCGGCTCCGAAAACGCACACAGAGCGCACGTGGACGCCGCTGCAGGGCGGGTAGGGGGCGCCCTTGGAAACGTCGCCTTCAAAGTACTGCCATTTAACAAACCTGGCAATGGCTTGCATGTCAGACGTGTCGTACTTATGGCTTAAGGACAGTGAGCCTGGGACTTCGGGGATCCTCTGAATAGTGGCCCAGAGATACTCGTCTGGGCTGTACGTGTCTTTTGCCCACTCCATAAACTTTTGGATATTTTGGTTCTGGAGCACGTACTCCACATACTCCCTACTGACCACAAAATAGGCACTGCCTGAAAACAGAGGTGTTTCAAGAGGCGGATGTATTTTGTCAGTCCCCATGTTTGTCAGCTTTCCATTCACAACTTCATAATGCTTTTTCCACCTTTCTTTTTTATGGGATGGCATTCTCTCCGTTTCTAGGTTGTTCTGGCCCATCAAGAACTTGAGCTTCCTGACAATTTCCAGATTGGTTTTAATAGGAAAATCCATACCGCAGAGATTTATCAGGTACTTCCAGTCTGCATTCATCCGGTAGAGATCCTGCATGCAGTTAAGGTCAGCCTGAACCCGGCTCCAGGACGCATACACCACGCTCTCCAGCTGACTGGCGACAAAGACATTACTGAAGCAGGATGCGATGCCAGTAGCTGCAGCCAAAAAGGATTTCTCTGATTTTGTGTCCACGTGAATACAATAGAAATTCTGAGGCATATAGATGGCCCTCAGGAGCCTGTCAAGCATTTCAATTTTGTGATGAACCACTATAGAATATGCTATTGGGAACTCTGCCTCTTCTTTACTAAGTGGTTCTATAATATATTTGCGCTTCTTGATGAAAGAAGCACAATCACCAGTCATGTTTATGTAGTCATAGTTTGTCCATCGAGTGCGCTTTTTAAATTTCACTGTTAGACCCTCAAGCTTTACCTTTTGGATTTCATCTACATCACCCTGTAGAATTTTGGTGCAATTAATATTACTATTAGGATTCTCTTCAAACAGCTCCAAATGTCCAAAATTTACAAATTCAGGCTTTTGATGAATTCTTAAAATGGTGAAGGTGACCAGCGAAAAAGCAAGAAATAAGAAGTAGTATTTAGTGGGATAAGAAAAAAGTTTCCTTCTCCACAACTTCCTCAGCATTTCAACAACTGGGGGCTTGGCTTTATTAAGTGTAGTCTTTCAGGCTTCAAGCAGTACTGATTTCCTCTCTGTTGTGGTCTGGAGATTTGTCAGTTTGCATTTAGCAAAAGTACAAAGGCATCTTGAAATGGACGACAGCACTAAGAGAAAAATAGAAAGGGTACACAGATATATAAATAGAATATTTTACAATATCTTCTCATCAGGTCCAAAAACTCCTCTTTGCTATGAGGTCAGAAGACAAAAACAAGGTGGGTCAATCCAAGAAAAGTGTTAAAGGATACCCATAATCTCTATTATTAATGCCAGATTATCTTTTTTTAAAAGTTGAGTACAAGGATATGCTAGAATATCCTATAATCAACACTTTACCTCTCAGGTATATTGAGGTGCGAGATACAGTTGAAGACCTAGGCTATAATTATTGAATTCTCCATAGTTGGTGAGTTTTGGTGTTTATTTTGCAGGGGAGGGAGGGGTTATTGTTGCTTTTGTTTTCTTTGGTTGTATTGCACAGCATGTGAGATCTTAGATTGAACTGCACTCCCTGAGTGGAAGCATGGAATCTTAACCATTGGACCACCAGGAAGCCTCAGTTGGTGAGTTTTTGATCCTGGGCCGGTCGTAACTGGAAAAGGCAATGGCACCCCACTCCAGTACTCTTGCCTGGAAAAGCCCATAGACGGAGGAGCCTGGTAGGCTGCAGTCCATGGGGTCGCTAGGAGTCGGACACGACTGAGCAACTTCACTTTCACTTTCCACTTTCATTCATTGGAGAAGGAAATGGCAACCCACTCCAGTGGGTTGCCTGGAGAATCCCAGGGATGGCGGAGCCTGGTGGGCTGCCGTCTATGGGGTCGCACGGAGTCAGATACGACTGAAGTGACTCAGCAGCAGCAGCAGCAGCAGTGGTAATTAGCACCCCTTGCCTTGAAATTGTTACTAATCTGGGTTTCTCCAGACACATCCATTAATGTACATCAGTTGGCATCGGCAGCCTCAAATATTTGAAGAGATCAGATCCATTCTACTCTTCATCAACTTAGGAGTGGGGTGCACTTATGGAAACATTCAGAAATGACTGTGGCTGCTAAGAATCTCTGAAGGAAAAACAGGTCAACTGGATTTTCAAAGTGGAACAGAAAAGTTCAGGTGAAACCAGGTCATATTTGGAACTGTTTTGGGTTGACCTCACTTTGTTCAGTTCCATACCAGGCACCACAGGAAGAGAAAATATACATGACCCAAAATAGAGAAACAACTTTGTATTTCCTGCACTGGTTGTAAAAGGTTATAATAATTAAGCCTTGCTGAAAAACAACACTCATATGCAAACTGTAACTTATGAAAGATTCTTTGTCTGTATTCAAATTCCAGGAGCCTAACCCACTTTTATTACGGAAAATGTTTACAAACATACAGATGCTGTTTCATTTTCAAAAGTCAGTTTTATTGGCAACTGGTTCTGACAAAGAAAGTCAAATACTATTAACTCTCTCAAAAACAGATTTACAGCGATTTGAAAAATTTTTAACACCAGAATTAGCACTAGAATTTTTAAATGCTTAATTAGGAAATAATTTGTGAATATTGATAATACAACAAATAAAAATAACTGACCATCATTAGTACAGAATAATATTACAAAAAGTACTTAGACTTTACCATTTAAAATCAAGAAAAGTCAGGATCATTTAGTTCTCTGATTCCAGGTAACATCCTGTGCCCATGTAGACTGCGTCTTATGCAGTCAGGTTTCTTAAATATACCAGGCATCCAGCAGTGGTGTTATGTCCCATGAGTCTTTAAAAAAAAAAAAAAGTGAAACAAAAAGAAAAATTTCTGAAAAGATAAATATGCACACATAAGTATACATACACACTCATAAAGCATACTGATCTACTAATTCAATGTTATTCACTTTTTTCTTCAAAATGATGGCTGGTCATATTCATTTTTTTCTTCAAAATGATGACTACTTGATGTCTCTCTCTTAAAATTTTCTTCTCTCCAGACTCTTTTTTTAAAGTCTGTATTTGTGGATAAACATTTTAAAGGTTTGAAAACATCCTGCAGTTTAGGTTGGACTCTTTTAAAGAAAACTCTGGTAGCATCTCCCAAAATGTGTGCCAAGGAACAGCTTAATAGTCCTATGTGATTGGAAAACTCAACATACTCTATGCCTGCTGTGAGAATTTCCAGTGCTCACTGGCCCACTGAAGACAATCCTGCAGCTGAATTAGCTGTTTATCTCATCTTCTTTCAACTGTCTTGTCTATTACCCCACTCCAAATCTTTAATGGAAAGCAAACACTGAGAGATACTGTTGAAATACTTAAGCATCTTAACCATTAAGACATCCCAACCATTATGCCCCAACCACTAATGCCAAAGCTAAACGGTTCTATGATGACCTACAAGACCTTCTAGAACTAACACCAAAAAATGATGTCCTTTTCATCATAGGGGACTGGAATGCAAAACGAGTAAGTCAAGAGATACCTGGAGTAACAGGGAAGTTTGGACTTGGAGTACAAAATGAAGCAGGACAGAGGCTAAGAGAATTTTGCTAAGAGAACACACTGGTCATAGCAAACATCCTCTTACAACAACACAAGAGAAGACTCTATACATGGACATCACGTGATGGTCAACATTGAAATCAGACTGATTGTATTCTTTGTATTCGAAGATGGAGAAGCTCTATACTGTCAGTAAAAACAAGACCAGGAGTGGACTATGGCTCAAATCATGAACTCCTTATTGTAAAACTCAGACTTTAAACTGAAGAAAGTAGAGAAAACCACTAGGCCATTCAAATATGACTTACATCAAATCCTTGATTATACAGTGGAAGTGACAAGGGATTAGATTTGATAGAGAGCCTGAAGAATTATGGACAGAGATTCATGACATTGTACAGGAGGTAGTGATCAAAACTATCCACAAGAAAAAGAAGTCCAAAAAGGCAAAATGGTTGTCTGAGGAGGCCTTCCAAATAGCTGAGAAAAGAAGAGAAGTGAAAGGCAAAGGAGAAAAGGAAAGCTACACCCATCTGAAGGCAGAGTTTCAAAGACTCACAAAGTAAGGAAACTTAAGAAAACCTTCCTAAGTGAACAATGCAAAGAAATAGAGGAAAACAATAAAATGGGAAAGACTAGAGATCTCTTCAAGAAAATTAAAGATACCAAGGAAACATTTCACGCAAAGATGGGCATGATAAAGGAAACAGTATGGACCTAACAGAGGCAGAAGATATTAAGAAAATGTGGCAAGAATACACAGAAGAACTATACAAAAAGAGAGCTTAATGATCTGGAAAACCATGATGGTGTGATCACTTGCCTAGAGCCAGACATCCTAGAGTGCAAAGTCTAGTGGACCTTAGAAAGCATCACTACGAACAAAGCTAGCAAAGGTGATGGAATTCCAGCTGAGCTATCTCAAATCCTAAAAGATGATTCTATTAAAGTGCTGCACTCAATATGCTACCAAACTTGGAGAACTCAGCATGGCCACAGGACTGGAAAAGGTCAGTTTTCATTCCAATCCCAAAAAAGGTCAATGCCAAAGAATGTTCAAACTACTGCACAATTGCACTCATTTCACATACTATCAAGGTCATGCTCAAAATCTCCAAGTTAGGCTTCAACAATATATGAACCAAGAACTTCCAGCTTGTTCAAGCTGGATTTACAAAAGGCAGAGGAACTAGAGATGAAATTGCCAACATCTGCTGGATCACAGAGAAGGCCATGACAACCCATGCCAGTACTCTTGCCTGGAAAATCCCATGGACGGAGGAGCCTGGTAGGCTGCAGCCCATGGGTCGCTAGGAGTCAGACACGACTGAGCGACTTCACTTTCATTTTTCACTTTCATGCACTGGAGAAGGAAATGGCAACCCACTCTAATGTTCTTGCCTGGAGAATCCCAGGGGCGGAAGAGCCTGGTGTAGTAACTACACTTTGACTGTGAGGATCACAACAAATCATGGAAAATTCTTAAAGAGATGGGAATGCCAGACCACCTGACCTGCCTCCTAAGAAATCTGTATGCAGGTCAAGAAGCAACGGTTAGAACAGGACACGGAACAACAACTGGTTTGACTTCCTTGTACCTCAGATGGTAAAGAATCTGCCTGCAATGCAGAAGACCTGGGTTTGATCCCTGGGTCGGGAAGATCATCTGGAGAAGGGAATGACAATCTACCCTAGTATTCTTGCCTGGAGAATCCCATGGAGAAAGGAGTCTGGTGGGCTACAGTCCATGAGGTTGTAAAGAGTCGGTCAGTAATAAGCAACTGACATTACTACTACTATGTCAAGGCTGTATATGGTCACCCTGATTAGTTAACTTATATGCAGAGTACATCATGAGAAATGCCAGGCTGGATAAACACAAGCTGGAATCAAGATTGCCAGGAGAAATATCAAATAACCTCAGATGTGCAGATGACACCATCCTTATGGCAGACAGTGAAGAGGAACTAAAGAGGCTCTTGATGAAGGTGAAAGAGGACAGTGAAAAAGCTAGCTTAAAACAACATTTAAAAAACAAAGATCATAGCATCCAGTCCCATCACTTCATGGCAAACATATGGGAAAACAATGGAAACAGTGAGAGACTCTTTTCTTGGGCTCCAAAATCACTACAGATAGTGACTGCAGCCATGAAATTAAAAGACTCTTGCTCCTTAAAGTAAAGCTATGACCAACCTAGAGAGCATATTAAAAAGCAGAGACATTACTTTGCCAACAAAGGTCTGTCTAGTCAAGGTTATGGTTTTTCCAGCAGTCATGTACAGATTTAAGAGTTGGACCATAAAGAAGGCTGAGCTGAAGAACTGACACTTTCCAACTATGGTGTTGGAGAAGACTCTTGAGAGTACTGCAAGGAGATCCAACCAGTCCATCCTTAGGGAAATCAACAGGAAGATTCATCGGAAGGGACGACTGATGCTGATGCTGAAGCTGAAGCTCCATTCCTCTGGTCACCTGATGCGAAGAGCTGACTCACCAGAAAAGACCCTGATACTGGGAAAGATAGAGGGCAGAAGAATGGGACAACAGAGGATGAGATGGTTGGATGGCATCACCGACGCAATGGAATGAATTTGAGTAAACTCCAGGAGTTGGTGATGGACAGGGTGGCCTGGCGTGCTGCAGTCCATGGGATCGCAAACAGCTGGACACGACTGAGCAACTGAACAACAATGAGAAAGGTATTTAACGAAACTGAGAATTTCAATAAACAAACAAACAAACAGAAGTTATAAGAAAGAACCAGTAGAACTGATTATACTGAAAGTACAAGAAAAGAATTGAAAAACTGACCAGAGGGGCTCACAGCAGGTATTCATTCCACAGAAGGGATAAGTGGGAATGAGGAAAGGTCAAGTGAGAGTACACCGCCTGAGGTACAAAAGGAAAAAGGAAGGAAGAAAGAGGACAGAGGTTCAGAGATCTGCGAGAAAACATGAAGCACATCAACAAATGCATAACAGCAATGTCAGAAAGAAAGTAGAGCAGAGGATGGGAGATAAGAAAGTTGTTGTTCAGTTGCTAAGTTGTGTCTGATCCCTTTGCAACCTTAGGAACTGGAGCATACTAGGCTCCTCTGTCCTCCACTGTCTCTCGGAGTTTGCCCAAACTTAGGCCCAGTGAGTCAGTGATGCTAAGAGGGAGCTGCATTAATGAGCATGGGGTAGGGTTTGACTTTTTCTAATTTTTACTGAAGTATAGTTGTTTTAATATTAGTTTTAGGTGTACAACACAGTGATTCAATATTTTATATACTCCGCTCCATTTAAAGTAATTGCCCAATGATGACTGTCTTTTCCTGTGCTGCACAATATATTCTTGTTGCTCACTTATTTTATATATAATAGTTTGTGTCTATTAATTCCATATATCTATTTTTGCTCCTCCTTTTCTACCTTCTCCCTACTGGGAATTATTAGTTTGTTCTCTGTATCTGTGAGGCTGTTTCTGCATTGTTTTTTATATTGATTTATTTTTTAGATTCCACATAAAACTAATAACAAAGTCTTGTTTTTCTCTGCCTGACGTATTTCATTAAGCATAATACTCTCTAGGTCCATCCACATTGTTTCAAATGGCAGGATTTCATTTTTATGGCTGAGTAATATTCCATAAAATTTAGTTTATTTCCATATCTTGGCTATTGTAATTAACACGAATATGAATCCTTGGGTGCATGTATCTTTTCAAATTAGTGCTTTCATTTTGCTCTGATATATATCCAGTAAAAGAACTGTTGAATCCAATGCTATTTCTTAGTTTTTTGAGGAACGTCCACACTGTTATACACCATCACACAGTGACTTCACCAACTGACATTTCCACCAACAGCATACTAAGATTCCCTTTTCTCGACATCCTCACCAACACCTGTTATTTGTAGATTTTTGATGACAGTGATTCTGACTAGTACGAGGTAATATCTCACTGTGGTTTTGATTTGCATTTCCCTGATGAGTAGGCATATAGAGCATTTTTTTCATATGGCTATTGGCCATCTGTATATCTATTCTGGAAAAGTGTCAATTCATATCTTCTGCACATCTTGTGACTGAGTTGTTTGGTTTTATTTATACTGAGTTGTATGAGTTGTTTATATATTTTAGGTAATAACTTCTTATTGGTCCTGTCACTAGCAAACACTTTCTCCCATTCAGTAGTTTGTCCAGTGGTTTCCTTTGCTGTGCAAAGAGCTTTCAAGTTTCAAATTAGGTCCCATTGTTTATTTTTACCTTAATTCCTTTTACTCTAGGAACAGTTCCCAAAAAATATTGCTAGAATTTTTATTGGAGTATTTTCTGAATGTTCTCTACTAGGACTTTAATGGTTTCAGATCTTACATGTAGGTCTTAATCTATTTTGAGTATACTTTTGTATATGGTATGAAGAAATAGTCTTCTAATCTTATTCTTTTATATATAACTATCCACTTTTTCCAACAACATTCACTGAAGAGACTGACTTTTCTCCATTATAAATTCTTGCCTCCTTTGTCTTAGGTTAATTAACCATAAGTGTGTGGGTTTATTTCTAGGCTCTGTTCCACTAATCCATGTGTCTGTCTTTGCGCCTGTACCATGTGGCTTTGATTACTGTAGCTTTATAGTACATCCTGAAGTCAGGGAGTGTGGTATCTCCAGAAAAAAAATTGAATAATGGCTGAAATATTCCAAATTTGACTATAAAAAAATTAACCCAAATATCCAAGAGACTCAGTGAGCTCCAAGTATGCAAAAAGGGATAATCACTTTGGCAGACTGTTCGGCAGCTTCTTACAAAGCTAAATATAAGCTGATCATTCAACCTAGCAATCACACTCCTAGCTATTGACCCATACTGAATAGTATATACACATAAAAACAGGCATGTGAATCTTTACAGCAGCTTTATTCATTATTATCAAAAACTGGAAGCAACTAAGATGTCTTTCAATAGATGAATAAATGTGGTAAATCTATAACATGGAAAATTATTCAGTGATTTTTTTAATGAGTTATGAAGTTATGAAAAGACATGGAGGAAGCTTAAACACTTACTGCTAAGTGATAGAAGTCAATCTGAAAAGGTTACACACTCTGTGAGTCCAAGAATCATAGACAAAGCAAGGGAATTCCACAGACACATCTGCTTCATTAACTGCTAAAGCCTTTGACTGTGTGGATCACAATAAACTGTGGGAAATTCTGAAAGAAATGGGAATACCAGACCACCTTACCTGTTTCCTGAGAAACCTATATGCAAGTCAAGAAGCACGAGCTAAAAGCAGACATGAAAACCACAGACTGGTTCAAAATTGAGAAAGGAGTCCGTCAAGGCTGTACATTGTCACTCTGCTTATTTAACTTCTAACTTCTTAACTTCATCTTGGGAAAGGCTGGGCTGGAAGACTCACAAGTTGATTAGATTGCTAGGAGAAATGTCAATAACCTCAGATAGGCAGATGATACCACTCTGATGGCAGAAAGTGAAGAGGAACTAAAGAGCCTCTTGAGGGTGAAAGAGAAGACTGAAAAAGCAGGTTTAAAACTCAATATTAAAACTAAGATCATAGCATCTGGTCCCATCACTTCATGGCAAATAGATGGGGAAAAAGAGGCACTGATAGGCTTTATTTTCTTGGGCTCCAAAATCACTGTGGACAGTAACTGCAGCCATGAAATTAAAAGACACCTGCTCCTTGGAAGGAAAGCTATGACAAACCTAGACAGCATATAAAAAAAGCAGAGATATCATTTTGACAACAAAGGTCCATATTGTCAAAGCTATGGTTTTTTCACTAGTCATGTAGGGATGTGAAAGTTGGAGCATGAAGAAGGCTGAGTGCTGAAGAATTGATGCTCTTGAATTGTGGTGCTGGAGAAGACTCTGGAGAGTCCCTTGGACACCAAGGAGACAAAACCAGTCAATCCTAAAGGAAATCAACCCTGAATATTCACTCAAAGGACTGATACTTTGGTATCAGTCAACTATATCAAAGTTCTTGAATATAATCTAAAGTAGGATATTTTAAGTTAAGAAGCCTTTTTTGGTAATTCCAAGGGCAATCACTTAAAAAAGAAAAAAAAGCTCAAAAACATAGTATTTGAATTTGGACAACCTTATGTGTAGTCTCAAGAGTCGAGTATGACAGAAGTAATTAGGTCATGTAAAACCATGCAGCTTCTACCTGGGTGTCTTGGAAAATGTGCTCCCCAGAAGCTCCCTGTCAGAGGAAAAGTTCTCTTGTCGTGTTGAAAGAAGCCACAAGGACAGGTCACACATGTGTACCCAAGTAAACAGTCCCAGATGAACCCAGTCTCAATTCATCCCAGCCTAGGTGCCAGCCATGTGAGTGAAGGAGCCACAGATGACCCAAGCCCCTAGTCACTCAAGTCAAACTGAATTCCTGACCCACAGAATGTGTGAGTAATAAATAAAATGACAATGTTGTATGTTACTATGTTTGGGGTGGTTTGCCTCACAGTGATGATTAGAAAAAACAAGAAACCACATAAACAGAACACTTGGCAAATAAAAAAGCTCTTAAAACTTAATGACATGACAGCAAAAATTGAAAAACTCAATAGAAGCATTGGAAAATATAGTTGAGAAAAATTCTCAGGAGGTTAAGCATACAGGCAAACCAATTGATGGAAAATTAGAGAAAAAAATATATAGTAATTTGGGGAATTAGAACAGATCTACCATCTGAACTGAACCTCAAAAAAGAGAAAACAGAAGAAAAAGTGGAAGTAAATAAGCAATTAAATAATTCCAAGATTATATATCAAAACAAAGTTTCCAGATTGAAAAGTCCCTTGGAATACCAGCATCATGGGTGAAAAATAGACCCACACCAAGACATACTTATTGGGCTTCCCTAGTAGCTCAAGACCTGTGCTGAACTGTGTTTGAACTGTGGTGTTGGAGAAGACTCTTGAGAGTCCCTTAGACTGCAAGGAGATCAAACCAGTCAACCTTAAAGGAAATCAGTCCTGAATATTCACTGGAAGGACTGAGGCTGAAGCTGAAACTTCAATACTTTGGCCACCTGATGCAAAGAACTGACTCCTTCAGGAAAAGACCCTGATGCTGGGAAAGACTGAAGACAGGAGGAGAAGGGGATGACAGAGGATGAGGTGGTTGGATGGCATCACTGACTCAATGGACATGAGTTTGAGTAAGCTCCGGGAGTTGGTAACGGACAGGGAAGCCTGGTGTGCTGCAATCCATGGGGTCACAAAGAGTCAGACACAACTGAGCAACTGAACTGAACTCATAGCTCAGGGCTTCCGTGACAGCTCAGTTGGTAAAGAATCCACCTGCAATGCAGGAGACCCCAGTTCAATTCCTGGGTCGGGAAGATCCGCTGCAGAAGGGATAGGCTACCCACTCTAGTATTCCTGGGCTTCCCTTGTGGCTCAGCTGGTAAAGAATCCACCTGCAATGCAGGATCCCTGGCTTGGAAAGATGCCCTAGAGAAGGGAAAGAAAGGCTACCCACTCCAGTATTCTGACCTAGAGAATTCTGAATAATCCATGGAGTCACAAAGAGTCAGACATGACTGAGCAACTTTCACTTTCAAGATGTACTTATTAATCACAAAATGTCAGAACACTGGGGGAAAAGTGTATCATGTAGGTTTCTGGGGTGGGCGAGTAGAGATAAACCACGTGAAAAAGATTCAGAAGCAGAATGTCTTCATATTTCATAAAAGCCAAACAAAGAAGCCAGATGATAATGGAGCAATGCCTCCAAAGTACTAAAAGAAATTGAATTCCAGATGAGAATTCTTAGAACTAGATGAACTATCATGTAAATTAAGGGTAAAATAAAAAACATTTTACATATTAATTGAGGAAAAGCTTCAAAATATTTACCCTGCTGCATCCTTTTTCAGGAAGCTGAAATGAACTTTGATGAGCTCCATCAAAACTATGTTGTAAGTCAAGGAGGAGGAGAACATAAGAATCAGAAACTGTATCACAACACCAGAAAGAAAGAAAGGAAATATCAGGATGATAGTGAAGGAACACCTTAGGCTGTGTGTGTAACAGGCCAACAGACAAACATAGCATACAGCTAGGGAGAGACGTTGAATGGAAAGGAAATGGACAGAATAACTGATGGGAATAAGCATACTGAAAGCCCATTTAAACAACAGGCAGAGTTTGGGGGTGAGTCTGTAATAACTATTTTGAAAACAAAGCAAACAAAGGGGGTTAAGGAGATAATTATTATTGACCCCAAAGAAATTAGAATCACGCAATGATGAAAAAAAGAAAACAAAAATCACAGTGCAATCCATGGGTTGGCTAGGAAAAGCACCAGTCTTAATAATGTAAACACTGTTTTTCACTTGAAATTCTATAAAACAAGATTAGGAGTACAGAGCAATCGAGAGATGGGTGCTGAAACATAGGGGTTGTGTACTTTGCCCAGCATCACAAAACTGGCCACAGCTGGGTGTTTAGAATTACACTGCTGTTCCAAGCAAAGGCCTCCTTCTAATTTTATTCTTCTCCCAAGTGCTCTTTGTCTTCAACAGCTCAAAATGGTAGGGCGCTAATCAAAAACATAAAGTAGAGGTAAAGGGTACTACTCAGTACAGGCTTGTTTACACAGTGATAAACAGATAAGGAGATGCATGTTAAGAGAAGTCCAGAACTCCCTGAGCATCAAATCTAGATTTCAGCTTGGAATAAGTAAGAAACATCAGAAGATTTCACAATGTTAAAAAAAAAAAAGTTATAGACACCATAGTGCCTGCCCCTCCAAAGTGGCATTTAAAAATTAAAATCTACTAGATATCACTAGCACATGCCTCTTTATTTTAAAATGAACCCAATTCTAAATGATGTTATTCATCTCAATCAGACACTAGTTTAATGTAGAAAACTATCACCATGTAAATAAGACAACAAGGACTTCTCTTGTGGTGCAATGGATAAGAACCAGCAGGCCAATGTAGGGGACACAGGTGTTCAATCCCCCCTCTGGGAAAATTCCACATGCCTCGGGGCAACTAAGCCCGCATGTCGCAACTACTGAAGCCTGTGCTCCACAGCAAGAGAAGCCACTGCAACGAGAAGCCCGCACACCGCAACAAACAGCAGCCCCAGCTTGCCACAAATAGAGAAAGCCCGCTCACAGCAGTGAAGACCTAGAACAGCCAAAAAGAAAACAAACACAACAGTTCAGATGTATAAACTAAAAAATAAAGAAGACAATGAAAAAAAATGTGTAAAAAAGTGAGCTAAACGTGGCTCAGGATATATTCTTCTTCTTTTTAATAATAAAAAGAAAGGCAAAGCAGGAAGAGGGAGGGAAAGGGGAATAATATATGTTTCACTATAAATTAATATGACATAATATATTCAGAACTTGGAAGCAAAAGGAGTTATCATATTTATATGACTATTCACATACATACATACACATGTTTAAGAATGATCAAGATCTTTTTGTTCAGCCTCTAATTATACCTGTGACTCCTAGACAGAGATGGTGTCCATCAACAGATAATAGATAAAGATGTTTGTGTGTGCATGTGTACTTCTCAACCATAAGAAGAATGAAACCCTGCCATCAGCAACAACATGGACGGACTTGGATGGCATCACGCTAAGCGAAATAAGTTAAAGACAAATAGTGACATCACTTACATGTGGAATCTAAAAAATGCAACAAACTAGTGAATATAACAAAACAGAAAACTCACAAATACAGACAACAAATAAGTGGTTACCAGTGGGAAGAGGGGAGAGGCATTTTAAGAGTAAGGATTAAGAGATGCATGCCAGCTCATTCAGTCATGTCTGACTCTCTGTGACCCCGTGGACTGTAGCCCATGATGCTCCTCTGTCCATGGGATTCTCCCCTCAATACTGGACTGGGTTGCCATTTCCTCCTCCAGGGTATCTTCCCAACCTAGGGACTGAACCCACATCTCCTGCAGCTCCTTCTTACAGGTAGATTTTTTATCACTGAGCCATGTGGGAAGCCTCAAGGGATTAAGTACCAACGATTATGTAAGAGTAAGTTACAAGGATACATTGTACAGCACAGGGAATATAGCCAATATCTTACAATAACTCTAAACAGAGCATAATCTTTAAAAATTGTGGATCACTATACTGCACATCTATAACTTATATAATATCACACATCAACTATATTTCAACTAAAAAATTAAATTAGGGACTTCCCTGGGAGTTCAGTAGCTCTGACTCCACACTCTCAACACTGGGGGTGGGGGGCACGCCGGGGGCCGGGGCGCAATCCCTCGTCAGGGAACTAGATCCTGCATGCCACAACTAAAGTTCCTGCATGACACAACTTAGACCCAGTGCAGCCAAATACATTTTTTTTTCATATTAAGTTTCCAAAAGTGAGAAAAAATAAAAAGATAATAAGAGCTCTGCACTGGTTAGCTTTGTTAACCTTTATGAAGGTTAACAACTATTATCAACTATAATGAAAGAAAGCAGCAGAATTTTAAGAGGTAAACTCTTTTTTCAACAATTTCTACCACAGTTAATTCTGGTTTAAGTCCAAATAAAATTATTATAGATAAGAATAATTCTACCTGTTGCCTATTGTACCATTTTTTTAAGTAGTGGAAATATTTCACAAAAAAAGTACACACACACATGTGTACACACCAAGTATGTACACACATCTGTGTGTCTGCATAAACGCATAGCTGGATGGATCCATCAGGGTCCATGATCCATCGTCCTTCTGCAGCAGGAAGCTCAGTCTAGGTTCTGTCACCCTGGAGCTCCACTGAATACGCCTCTGGAGCTCAGTTTCGCAGACACTCCAAGGACCACTGTTTTTGTGGTCTCTGGAGGCTGTGACAGGACCAAAATACCCACTACTGTGATTGATGCCAAGGTCATGTAAGATCTCAGAGGATTGGGACTCAAGCCAGGGTGCCCAAACACCACCCCAAAGCATGGCCAAGGGAAAGAGTGGGAAGCAGGTAAGATCCCAAGGCAGAGGGCTTGCCAACTGCAGTTCTTGCTACCCGGTGCACCCCCATGCTCTCAAGTCACCTGGGGGTACCTGGTCTCTGTCTCCTGCCAGCTGTGCCCTGATGGAGGGTGGTCTCCGTTATCTGGCTGTTGTCTGTGACTCACTGGGGTAAGCTCCCTAGCTTCTCTGAGAGTTCATGTTAAAATGAATTCCTGAGACACAAGAGTGCCTGCCCCTCCAAATTGGCCAGGAGAAGCTCTCGAGGTTCCGGGACCTCAGCTCCAAGCTCCACAGTTCAGGTTGTTGTCCCCTAGAATCCATCCTAGAGTTTTCTTAGGCTCCAGCTAAGGAAACAAGGCACTAGGGGATCTTCTGTAAGACTGGACCACATTTCTTATGTCCCTTGGGAAAGAGTGCTTTCTACACGAATTAAAGCCAGATGATGTGATGAAGTGGAAAGAGGGCCTATGTCTCCCTTTTTCAGAACCTCATGTTCTAGAATCAGGCATGGAAGGTGGCACAGAGAATCACTAAGTTATGTTTGTTGAATGAATAAATTCTCTCTCAAGCGAGTCCACGTTCCTGGGCTAGAAATTAAACACCTATCCTTTCTCCCTTTGGAATATCAGAGAAGAGTTCTATCTCCAGTTCTCTACACTTAAAGCAAGAACTATACTGTTTTTAGAGAGTACAGATAAAAGAACACACTGTTTAAAGATGAAATGATAATAAATGATTTTGTGTGTGTGTGTTAGTTGCTCAGTAGTGCCCAACTCTTTGCGACCCCACAGACTGTAGCCCACCAGGCTCCTCTGTCCATGGAATTCTCCAGGCAAGAATACTGCAGTGGGTTGCCATTTCCTACTCTAGGGGATCTTCCCAACCCAGGCATTGAACCCAGGTCTCCAAACTTAAGGCAGATTCTTTATCATCTGAGCCACCAGGGAAGCCCCAACAAATGATTAAACCCCTCAAAAAGTTGAAGAAATGGCACCGAAATTTTCCAAGAGGGACTGAGTGATAGCTGACTTGGGAGATCTCAGAAGGCTGACCCCTTGAAGCAGGCAGCTGAGAAAGCTGAGAGGCAACTCAATCTATAGCACAGTCCCCCCAGCCCTCCTCTCTCACTACTAGCCACCACCCCACCCCTCCAAATGCTCCAGAATTGCCAACACAAACTCCTCTGGAAGCAAAGCTCCACTGAGTGAAAATCTACTTAAAAGACTCTTAAGACTCCCAGACCCCTCCCTCTATTCTTCATAATCCAGTAAACACCCTTCCTGACCCCACCAGAAAACTTGAAATAGACTATCTGACCTGGAGGGCACAAGGCACAACTGAGGGCAGGAGTACCAATCAGAAAATGAGGGAATTAAGTCAAAGGTCCTCATTTCCAGAATACTGGCAGGCCAGCATACATACTTCCCAGGCTTCAGCCTTAGAGAATAGAAAACTACCTGATATCCAAGAAAAGCTCATGACACAAAAGAGATCAGAAAAGAAAACAGGTAGTGGCTGAGGTTACTAGAATAAAAACAGTTTCAAGGCTAGTCCTTCCCTCAAGCCTCTACACAGCTGCACCTGATAAGAGAAATGTAACCTTTCTGCTTAGATTGATGGACTTATCATGATTGAATGAAGTATGCTGAAGACAATAAAATAATAAACATACTATTGTTAAATCTGATTGCACAGAAATCAGACTTCTGCAAGGGAAATGTTTCAATGATAGATTGGGGAATGAGCTCAATGATAAAGTTGTTGATGGAAGGTAGAAAACAAAAGATTGTATAGAATGATATGTGATGTAATGGGGATGTTTCTTGGGTATAAAACTAAACCAACCACAATAAAGTGAGAGGTTGCTCCATCAACACATTGACTCAGCTCAGTACTTCGCTGACGCCACTCATCCCTCAAGACCCCTGGACCCGCTGGGGCTGGACCCCGGCAGTTGATAAAGGATACAGATGAACATCCAGATGGAAGAGATGCACAAGGGAAAAGATGTATGGGGGAAAGACGCAGAGCTTCCATGCTCTGAGAGCACCACTCTCTGCAAATCTCCACACTTGCACCAAGCTGTCCTTCTGAGTTTTTATGGAAGTTTCATTATATAAACATGATAGATTAAATCACTGGCCATTGAGGGACCCAACCTCCAGATCCTCTCTTCTCCCCAGAGATGGGAGGTAGGGATGTGGGGGGTGGGACTGAAAGTGCCAACCCTCTAATCACGTGGTTGGTCTCCTGCAACCAGCCCCCATTTTCACCTCATCAACATAATAGACAATTTTTTGCTGCTCTCATCACTTAGGAAATTCCAAGGGTTTTACAGGAGCTCTATGCCAGGAATGGACCAGATGAACAAATATACACTGATTGTAAATCACAGTATCAGTCACAAAGCTAGTAAGTGGAATAGCTAACATTTGAACCTACACAATCTAGCCCCCCAAGTGTTATATTATGCAGCTGGCTCTCCACATCTATAGGCTCTGTATCTGTCGGTTCTGCATCCTTGAATTCAACTAAACTCAAATCAAAACTATTTGGCGAAATTCCCTGGCAGTTCAGAGTTTAGGACTCTGCACTTTCACTGCAGGGAGCATGGGTTCCATCCCTGGTTGGGAAACTAAGATCCTGCAAGCCATGAGGGCAAGAAAAAAAAAAAAAAAAAAAGAGTGATGTATTAAAAAGAGAGAAAGAAAAAAAAATTACATGTGGCTCACATCTTATTTTTATTGGACACTGGGGTTCTAGGGAGCAGTAAGTTCTGGGGATACTGGGAAAGGATTATTTTTCATAACTACAACTTTTTGTTAAGGGACAACTGTCCATAGGTCCCTCATGTTTCTGCACATCTTGCAAGTGAGGTACTAACTGCCTTTTCATTCTGGACTGTTTTTTTTTAAGGCTATTTGTGCAGTGAACACCCTTGAAAGACAGACAGTGCTTCCCTCACTAGCAAAGGGCTAGTGTGCTTACTGTTGGGATAATATATGCAGTATCTCTAGGAGCAAAGGGAAAGCATGTTCATTGCCCACCATAAAAGATGTGGGTTCCCTAAGCTCAGGGTTCCTTCCCTGTAATGCAACCCTCTGTCTGTACAGATTATCATCTAGCTGTGTTCATACTGCCCTGTGGGAACTAAGACTTAGGAATCTACATGAAAAATGCCAATATTCTGCTCTGTTATTGCTATAAGTAGTAAACTATGCCTTGTGTTTGGCCCAGGAGTTGTAGGTCTTCTGCAAGCATCCATGAAAACTGACAGACTTGCTAGCTTTCAAGTAGGGTAAAATCTAAGACCTTTGATAGGTCTAAGAGCATTGATGATACACTCTTGTGGAAATATCTACTTTTTCAAACAATGTGCATTTATAAACTTTGATTAACATAAAGGCTACATTTTTCTAGTCTTAAAGGTGGTGATAAAATTAAGAGCTATAATGATAGTTAATGAGTGTTTAAGCATAACTAGTATAAATCAATATTCTCAAGTCTTGGTAAATAGAACAATTATTAAAACTTCTTCCATTTTTGCCTTTTTACATATTTATTAACTACTTAATCTAACATCAAAACACATTTAATAATTGTATAAAATTTTAAAGTACACAGTAAATATAATTAATCGAAGTTTCAATGACCTGTTCCTAATTTTAAATGAGATGAAACTAAGTAAAACTAGGTTTCATCCATGTGGTCATCTACAGAAGAAAAATAAATAAAAGGTTCTCCATGCCTGAGTTAGAAGTACGAAATAGCAACCCACTCCAGTATTCTTGCCTGGAAAATTACATGGAGAGAGGAGCCTGGCAGGCTACAGTCCATAGGGTCACAAAAGTGTTGGACATGACTGAGTGACAGAGCACGCATGCCTGAATTAATGACATGAAAAGTGCTACAGAAAATTTTTTCCATTTACTCATTACACTACTATAGGACAAAATGTCATTTAAATAACTAACTCTTGCATTTCACTTATGCCTGGAAATAGTATTCATTCCTCTCAATTGCCATCATTTTCTCCCCTGAGGCTAGGCAGCTGATGGCCTAAAACAAGAATTAAAATCTACCATTTCTGCACACAGGCTTGGCAGAACCCATGAAATACACCCCAATCTGTACTATTTCAGAAGGGAAAGCTCTAAGGAAAAGAAAGGATCCACAGAGGCTTCCTCGATTACAACCCACCTGAATCCTGAAAATGGGTAGGATTTAGATACTAGAAAATAGGAGAGAAAAGTATGCTGAGGAGTGAAAGTCTGAAGTAAAGGAAGGCAGAAAGGAAGACGAGCTAGTGATGTGTAACATAAGTAGCTTTAACAAGAAGAGAAAGGTAAGAAATAATAGTTGTTTACCACTCACGTTCCTTAACCCTAGGGACCTCCTTTTAAATTCTATTATGACATGAGGTCTGTTTCTCAGTTATAGTGATCCACAACAATGAATAGATTTTTAAGCACATTCATGGAAGCTAAGGCCCAGTTCCAGTGAAGAAATCAGAAGGGCGATGATAAGCAGGGGACACATACCACCCCCAACAATTAAAACTCTCACTCACAATAAAAAGTCCTTCTGAGAAGCACCCGGAAGGCTGCAGAGAAGCCCAGCACAGAAGAAGCAGTGGTGGTGGTAGCCTGGCTCCTGGGCCACACCTCTGTCCTCCCTGGGCTGGCTTTCCATCCCATCCACCAAATGAGCTTTGCTCAGTAATAATGAAAATGCTCAACCCCAGAAAGGAAGAAAACCTGGGAAGAACCAAGACACTGTTCTGAAAATTTCCTTTGTGAATACAAGGCAAACAATAAGTACACAGATATCACAGAGTAGACTTGATCTGTATGTTCTCTGAATGCTTTCTTTTCCTCACACCCTTTATTATACACACACACACCCTCTGAATGTTCTTCATCTGGATCTCTCTTTACATACTCAATGAGAACTTGAAAGAGTGAAACAAAACTTAACAAATGCCCTGGGTTTGTCCTTTTCCCCAAGAACCTAGACTTACACATTCATGGAGTCAAAAAAGAAAAGTGGGGAGGGGATGAGGGCACCAGCAGCACCAGACACAATGACTCCAAATGAAGGTGCTGAGGCCTCCCCTCCCCACTCTGCTGTCTGTGTCCTTCAGCCACCAGAGTGGGACCTGCAGCTAAAGAACAGGACTGGAAGACACTGGCTCCAGCTCAGGAGGAAACGCGTGCAGGAAGATACAGCCGATCAGTTCAGACAGGAGTCTACAAGGACGTGTCCCTTGAGTTTTACTATGTGTTTTCTACAGCAAAAAAGGTCCCGTTAATCCCACCATAGTTGGTACCAATAGTTTCTCAACATCCTTCACTCAAATTCTCTTCAAATTTACAATTTAGTGGTAGAAATATATATAGGTTTACCCATACAAGTTGTATCCAATCCCTTAAAAGCCAAAGAAGGCCCATGACTGTACTAAAATATCAAAATTAGTGCATTAGTAATTAGGAAAAGCAAATGATAAAACAGCGTGTGTGTGTGTGTGTGTGTGTGTGTGTGTGTGTGTGTGTGTGTGTG